>JBBPTK010000050.1:0-40024 GCA_038094135.1 Spongiforma cf. squarepantsii | reverse complement strand
ATCGTGGAGCATTATTCTGAGAATGTTGTCGACACACTTCACAAGAAGAACCTGTTGCTCCTGGGTGAAGATCGGTACCTCACCACCCTATTGCTCAAGACCTTCCCTCGGCGCAAGAACATGTTTTGTCCGCAGGCGGTCTGCAAGACCATCGTTCCCGACAGCTTCCGCGTTCTCCTGTCACAGCGTCGTCGCTGGATCAACTCTACCGTTCATAACCTGTTCGAGCTCGTCCTTGTCCGTGATCTCTGTGGTACATTCTGCTTCTCAATGCAGTTTGTCGTTGGAATGGAGTTGCTAGGTACTCTAGTGTTACCCGCGGCCATCAGTTTCACCCTCTACCTTGTTATCATCTCCATCATTCCCAATGGCCCGAACACAACCATTCCGCTCATCCTGCTGGCATTTGTACTCGGTCTGCCTGGTCTCCTTATCGTCATCACGTCACGCAAGATTGTGTATGTCGGATGGATGCTGATTTATCTCCTTTCTCTTCCAATATGGAACGGCCTGCTTCCTGCCTATGCATTCTGGCACTTTGACGATTTCTCCTGGGGTCAAACACGCCAAGTTGCTAGTGACAAAGGCGGCGACCATGGTGACAAGGACGGTGAATTCGATTCTTCTCATATCGTGATGAAGCGTTGGGTCGAATTTGAGCGAGAACGTCGCTGGAAGAGCGGTGTACAGTCACGTGACTCAACGGACAGGTGAGTTTGACCGCGAGGAATGATCACCACGCTAATGTTGACAGGTACTCGATGGCCTCGACATCCGACATTAACCACGCGAACGGTGGTCCTGATTCGTCCACGTCGGAGTGCTCACCGCCCTCGGTGCCTCACAGGCCACGCCACGACAGCAATGGCCCTGTGGTGCTCCCTGCTCCATTGTCTACCAACCGGATAGCCACGTCTGCCGCTTCTGCGTCATCGGTCGGTATGCGTTCAAGCGAGGATGTCACCTACATGTCGGACATGGGTTCGATATCCAACCAACGTTTGGTATCCTCCCAAGATCAACACAGCGACACCTCCTATGATCATCGCTACCCTCAGTTTGACGCGCAAGTTGCTAGGGCAGCTGGAACCAATGGTGGCGTGCTTCGCAATCCCGCCGTGTCAAGCCACTACCCAGGCGAGACGCAAAACCCGTTCCGGACTTCGGAAGCGCAGGCTGCTGCCTATGATGCTCAATATGGCGTGTACAGCGTAGAGCCGGAAGATATGTTATCGCAGGCGGCCATGCAACGGCAATCCCGGGGTGTGAGTTTGGCTGATAATGGCCCAGTGCCTGGTCCGGAAGGCGTTCGTAGAGTTGCGAGACCGAGTTCGAGGCGGCAGACGTCACAAGCCCCTCAAAACCGGTATTCGCGTGCATCGACCGGGTATGGCCTTCCCCCTGGGGCAGCAGCACCACAACCTGGAGGAGGGTACGGGGCTGCACACTAAACGTTCTTTTTCAGTTCCTGGTATTATTTCATACCGTACGCTTTAGCGATGGTTATTAGACCGGAACTCAAGTCGTTTTGCTCCTTGGACGCCTATCATGCATTATATGTATGATACCTCATTCGCTTCTCCGGACTCCTTTGTGTCTTCTCTTCCTTTCCCCTAACTTAGTACTAGCTTCTACTCGATGGGAATTCTCTGTCGGCATGTACAGTCAAAGGGGATGCCTGGCTGTATGCAGGTAACCCTTTCATCCTCGGACTTCAGCCCCCGACTCTCAGCATATAACATCCCCTACCCCCACACACAATGCGTATCTCTTGGCAATAGGTTTATTTAATCTATTCAGTTCTTTTCCATTTTCGTCCTCCTTTTTGGTTTATTGGATGTTCCGAACTTTTTCATTCTGTTGACTTTTTCCTCTTTACACGAGTAGATTTTTCAGAGTTGGCGCCGTAGCCTAGGTACGGATTTTCCACCAAAACAAGTAAGTAATGCCATGAAATCAATGATTATTCACGTGTGGTCATCTCGAGTTGATGTGCTGCCTAAGACTGCCTTTCAAGTTCGTGATTTGAGGTTGCTGAGCGATAAGCATCGGGGTTTCGACAACCAGTTAGCTTGGGTATATAAGACCTGATCCGATCAGCATCTGGCTCTCCAGGGATCTATTAGGACACCCATAATATCCTCAGCATGTCAGTTAAAGAGATCTCGTCCAGGGAAGAGTTCGATACGCTCGTACGTACTCTGTTTCCTTTTTCCATGTACGCCACGTTCGACATCGCCGATCTGATGACCCATGCGTGATAGATCGCTGGCGACAAGGTCATCATCGTCGATTTTTACACCACCTGGTGTGGACCATGTAAAACGATCTCCCCTGTGTTTGAAAAGTTCGCAGAAGAACACGTCGAGAAGAAGGGCGTCGAGTTTTACAGGCTCGACATCGACGCTGTCGAAGGGGTCGCTAAAGCACTAGGCATTCGCTCCGTCAGTCTCACGTCCTCGCTCAGTGTGTGTCGCTGACGCTCGGTGTTGGTCAACTGTTAGATCCCCACGTTCCGCGCGTTCAAAGGTGGCGAGACTGTCGACAAGCCCCTTGTCGGTGCCAGTAAACCTGCGTTGACGGTACGTTTGTTCTAGTCAATGATGAGCCTTTCAAATGTGACCGATCGGATTCATTCGTTTAGAGCTTCATCGAGGGTCAAATCGCCAGGTTGTAAATTAGAGTGCCGATTCGGATATTATGTACGATTAGAATCGAGAGACCCTACAATGTACTACACATACTGTACTGCAAGTACGTGACCACGATGGCGACGGCGAATCTGCCGCCGAACTCGCTCCCCGTCGCTCAACTCGAGTCCCTTCGCTTCAAAGCAAACCAGATCATCGAGTCCATCCAGGTCTTGCAGCGTACCATCGATGCCGGCGGTCTCCAGCTCATGCCCGCGTGGCCCGACATCCTGTCCAAATACAACGTCATCCTATCCCAGACCCACAGCTTCTATTCGTCCCTCAGCTCGCCCCCGCCGTCTGCTGCGACGCATGCCCAACAGTCTCATCCACCCACCAAGGGTCCATACGAAAACATCGCTCTCCACCCGAACGTGGTCATGACCGACCTCCAGCTCGACAACGACCTCATACCTCTCCTGCGCAACCAACAGACGACGGACGTACTCCGCATGGAAAACGCCACCGTGCGTCGTCTCGCAGAGTGCATGACGACGCGTGGTGCCCTCGCCACCAACAGCGTGGAGGGCCAGAGTCACCCCCCACCCGTCGCCACCACGCTGTCCGGGTTCGGAACGGGATCGAGACAGAAGGTGACGTACGAAGACGTCCTGGGTGAGTGTGCGGAGATACGAGGTGCACACGATCACCGTGTCGAGCGCGCGGTCCGCGCCGTGCTGATGCTGAGGGACAAGTTTGATTGGAAACAGCGCGTCGAGGTCGAAGAGCCAGAGCCGGAAGAACTCGAGTGGGACCCTCGTGTAGTACGTCGGGAGAGTGCTCATGAGGAAAATCGAGATGTGACTGGGATGGGGGAGGTGGATGGACAGAGTAGCGACGAGGAGGAAGTCGTCGAGGGCGAGCTTGTGGCGGGCGACGATGGTCAGACTCCTGTGGGCACACCAGCGGCCGATGTAGATATGGCACCTCATAACTAACAGAGGGCTGTATGGTAGGTTACTTGCTACGTGATGCTACTAGCAGAGCGCGTTCTTCAGACTCTCAACCAGGGCCGTTGCTCGATATTTCCTCAGCCAGAACAATGTTTACTGTTAACTGGGCCCAAGATCTTCGTATGTTGTCGTGGAAATACAATATACCGTCGTCATCATCAGCATTAATGTGTACGGCTTTTGTCGGTCAAAGCCTTGTGGAGGTGGCGATAGCATAGCGTACCGCTGATAATAAGAGGCTCGATAGCCTTTTTCTAGCAGAAATGAACATGACAAGCTTCACCTGAAAGGCTGACGCTGACATGCTATTGAGAATAAGGGATTACATCTTGGCTAGGCCTCGAGACAACAATAGTAGGGCGTCTTGGCAGGCTTCCAACAAACAAGACATCAATTTCAGAGTAAAACTGATTACACACGAACAATGGGCTTCTAACGTATCCTCAGCGAACAAGGAGTGTCGTTGGATTCGAGCTTGAATCCTTGCAAGATGGAACCACGACTGTTCGATGATGCGATTATTGACCACCCTCCAGACTATATGTATTCTTTTCCAACTAGCGTATGTATAACATTAAAAACACCGGACATCCTCCAGGAAGGGGTTTACGCACTTCAGTGTCCAATTCCCTTCTTACTCTGTACTCCTCGTCTGCCTTGATGATCAGGTGGTGTTCATCCAAGTCCTCTATTATGAAGGGCTCCTTCTCGTTCATCGAGAGTAATATTTCTCTCACCGCAGAGTCGCTGACATGGTAAGAGACGATAGAGAATCCATCATCCCGACGTCGACACTCACCATGTGAGAAGGACGCCTTCGAGAAGTTGGCTTCCTATCCGAAGTAGGCTCGAATGCGTGCGCACCTTTTATAGCCCTCATCGTCCCGTGCTAGTATGTAGTTGTAGCCAAACCCTTGTTCGAGTAGTACTGATGTGACGATGACGAAAGAAATCCAACCCCGAATTGGCGTGCGATGTCCCGGGACAGCCTAGCCCAGCCTCTGACCCCACCTAAATGCGGGCACAAGAGAGCCTGAGCCTCTTGTCCATCCGTCTCTCATCACTGCTGATCAGGCGCCCTTGCAACACCTTAGTTGGCAAGTTTCATTGGTCTGCCATTTGCCACAAAGGTATTGAAAATCAAAACTCCTATTCCTCGACCCCATAGTACCGCCGTGAACTTGAATACGACTTTAATAAAGGAAACCCACCAGCGTCTTTTTTTACCTCTGACTGTCTCCCAGCACCGACTTCCCATTCTGACGAGTTTGTGGCAGTTGCAACCATGTCTCAGCTCTCTGTCGTCGAACAATCTAAACGGCTTGCGGCCTACACTGCGGTAGACAAACATATCCTACCTCATCACAAGGTATTCCAGTATGCTTCTTGCCTGAGTTGTTCAAGTTTCACTTACACCCACAGAGATCATCGGAATTGGTTCAGGTATGCACGTATCTTGACGTACCACCTTTCTCGCACTCACTCCTATGATCTTTAGGTTCCACCGTACCCTATGTCGTGGAGCGCATTGTACAGCAAGGAGCTGAATTGAACAAGGACCGCATCTTCATTCCTACCGGCTTTCAGTCCAAGGAACTCATCATCTCGTCTCACCTCAACCTTGGGGACGTGGACCAATTCCTAACGATCGATGTGACCATCGATGGGGCTGACGAGTCAGTGTCCTTCGTTACCTCCTATTTAGCACATTGACGCATTAGGTACCGCCGTGCACTGACAGGGTCGACCCTCAGCTGAACTGTATCAAGGGTGGAGGGGCATGTCAACTGCGAGAAAAGGTGCTTGCAGAGGCCGCAAAAACGTGTGTTTCTTTCTCAGATGCCTATCACGGCCCGGCTCACCTTGGCAAAGGTTCATCGTCGTAGCCGACTACAGGAAAAATAGCGACTATCTCGGCAAGGGCGTATGTTGATCTTCTCAGACCTCTCGATTTCATTCGGGTGTCTTTTTCTCATCCCCCGTCTAGTTCACACAGGGCGTACCCATCGAGGTCGTCCCTTTCGCATATGCCAAGGTCTTGCGTGACTTGCGTGAACTGCTTGGCTCACCCAATGCGTTACTCCGCATGGCGAAAGCGAAAGCGGGACCCGTGGTGACTGACAACGGCAACTTTGTTATCGACGCGCCGTTTTCCAGGGACTTGATCAAGGATCCCTACACCGTGCGTTGGATCCATTCATATTTGAAGTCTAATATATCTTTTTACATTCATCGATAGCTATTGGGGAAGTTAAAGAGGTTGACGGGGGTCGTGGAAGTGGGTCTGTTTTGTAATGTTGTTCAAGCAGCATACTTTGGCAACCAGGTACCGTCCCCTCGTTTCCATTTCCCCAGTGCTGTGTTCCCGTTGATGTTGCTCTCAGGATGGCAGTGTCACGGTGAAGCGAGCGGAAGGATCCAAAGTGGTCGAAGAATCTATAACTGTTTAAGTAATCAACATAGATGCCTCGGAAATTCTCATGCGTCGAATGAACGAGCGAAATAGAGATGTCCATTGCAAACGAATACGCCCTACACGCCGATGACGTAAACGACGGGGAACTTTGCAATGCTGACCTATACACGATCAGCTTCGCTGGCTCCCCTGGCAGCTCCATGCGCACGGACTGAGACCACGTTACACTTGCACGGATACGTACAGTCCGCACCTCAATGTGGCAGATCAACAACGTCATATACTGTACACCAGCACTTGGGAAACCCGTTATCGCGCAGACATGGCATGGAACGCATGCACCCCTCGCCCACTTCCCTCGAGCGTGTGCTCCTCCGCCCTTGTGCAACGCGAGTCACATGCACGAGAAGAGGCAATCTAATGTCATTATGCCACCCACGTCGTGTCACCGCGCGCAGACGAGCGTGTACACCGCCGTGCAGTGTACACACGCTCACCCACAAGGTCCCGCAGCCACCCATCCGCCCATCCGTACGTGCTACTGTAGGACGTGGGCTCCTCCCCCTCTCCTTCCCCCCACTTCACTCGGGTTCACAGGCGACAGGTCACATCGCCAAACGTTCCATACTCCTCTCATTGGCGTGAATGAATTGGAATTTAGGATAACGATGACGATGACTAAGTATCCCCATTCCCACCCCACCCACGTCAAGTTTATCATTGTACTATAAATAACTCTTATACGCGTGTATCCCTCTACTAAGTGATCCTATCGGGACTCCCGCCGTTCCCACTTGACCGGCCATCAGGCCATCAAGGTTCCCCACTATCGTATTGATCGTTCCCGCGGTCGGTTCGGAGCCCCTCGGATTCGGCGTGTCTATCAAAAAGCGACATTCTCGGACTCGGACGAGTACTGCTGCCATCCGGTCCGGAACTCGGCCAAGTCGGGTTAGCCAGACGCTTGCGAGCTTGTCGTCAACCGTTTTCATTTCGCGTTCAGACGCTCGAGAAGCGCGCTAACGAGGAACCGTTCGTCGGTTCCCTATACGGTCAAGCTCGTCAACTAAATGCGACCCTAGTACCGTCGGTTCACCCGTATCCAAATTTATAAATACGACCTAAGTACATCCCTGTATTGAACATACTTGGTAGTCACAAAAAAAAATTGCCGAAGCGAGCGTGTGGTCATAATTGAATCCGGTGCAAAAAATAAAAATAAAAGAGGCAAGGACGTGTTTGATCAAATCAAAGATATGTACGTACATACGAGCGTCCCAATACGATGCTACAAAGGAAAATGAAATGAAATATGCGCCGGATGATGGTGATGCAATCGTGAATTAGAGACAGAAAAAGACCCTACAAGACGACGATGATATAAAGAAAATGAGACGTAAAGATAATGTCGTAGGATCAAAGAAAGTAGGAACGACGAAACGAACGAACGAGGGTAAGCGTCGTTTGCAAAGTAAGGATGTTAAACGTTACGAGCAGACTGCCAATCCACAAAAGTGAAGGCAGTGAGGTGTGATTATAAAGCGAGGAAATCATCGCCCGCTCTTCCAGCTCGACGGTGGTGCTGCTCGATTCCGTGTAGCTGGGGTCTTCCCAGGTGTTCTTGTCGGCTGCGAAGACGCCGATGTCGAAGGAGGCGTAACACCGGTCCAAGCCCGTGGCCTCGAGTTACCGCCATACGCACTCGCCGAACTATTGGGAACACCACCTGTACGAGTCGAGGAATTGCCAAACGAGTCTCCGAAGACGCTTCGTGTGCCCCAACCACTAGCACCGCCATATTCGCTCTGCGAGCTGCTGATACCACCAAAGGCCGAGGCACCGGTGCTCGGGAAGGCTACGCTGCTTCTCCCCCATGGGTTGGGCGGCGGCATGAGCATTCCCATGTTGGGCATACTCATCATACCCACCGGTCCGCCAGCCATACCGCCATAGACACTCCCTCCGCCCCCTCCACCGTATACGCTGCCCCCACTCCCGCCGCCATACACGCTCCCGCCGGTTCCTCCATACATGGATCCACCACCCCCAAAACCGATGCTCGAACCGCGTTCCCATTCTTCGCCAGCTACTTGCATCGCATGCTGCGCGACAGCCATTTGATACGTCTGTTTCGCAATAAGAAGAGCGCGTTGATGGGCGGCGAAATATGCAGGATCATTGCTGAACTGAGGCTGAAGCATCGGGGCCATACCACCAGTTCCCATGGGCTGCTGCCAAGATGGCCAAGGTTGCATCATCGTATGAGGGGCATTGTCCATTGTCACATTGATCGTGGGATTACGACCACGAATCCTGAGGTCCTCGTCAGAGTCATTATGCACCAACGGTCCACGGCCATTAACGATCTTGCCAAGCTGGAAAGAAAAATAGTGATCCGATTTAGAAAGTCAGGAGTCCGAGGGAGAGGGCGCAAACCAACCTCGATCGCGGCCTTGGCTTCGCTGCGTCTCCGTTCTCGTGTTTTCTGTTCGTCCGTAAGCTCCGACTTGGCTCGCTCCCGACCCCGAACAGGTTGCTGATCTTCAAATGTCACGCTCGGTTTCTTGACATGTCCTCGAGCCTTCAATGTAGAGCCCAAGTCACTGGCATCTTCTTTCGACCTCAGACCCAGATCGCTCAGGCTGCCATCACGAGGTGTGAACGGAGCACGTCCACTGCTCGAGTCACCGGTAGAACTGCCGGCTGGACTCTCTCCTCGGAGGGAACTATTACTTGCGAATGGACGTCGGGGTGCCAATGATGGTTGGGCAGCGTGCGGAGGCATTTTACCTGGAGTCGAGGAGGGTTTGGTAGATATAGGTTGCGTACGAGTGTCGGGCAGATTGGCCGCGGAGATATGGGAAGAAGAGCGGGGACGACCGGACTTGGATTCTTCCCTGACCGAGGGGGAGTCGGGTATTGAGTGAATAAGAGGCACAGGGGGGATGCGAGAAGAACTCCGCGAGGACCGTGCAGCTGAGGCAACACTCAACGCATCTGATCGGTCGCTCTGAATAGTGGACGGGGTCGGCGCTCGTGGTCGAGTGCCTGTTTCGGTTTGAGGAGAAAGCGCGGGAGAGGTAGGTTTCGGCGGGTTTCTCCACGTCGGGGAAAGTGAGGCTGATGTCTCGATAGCACTTCGCCTTTGAGCAGGTCGAGAGAGCACAGTAAACGATGTAGGAGGTTCTCGAGCCCGGATGGGAGTGGGCACGATACGATCAGAGGGTGACTGTACGGATGGCATGGGAGTCTCGGAGGATTGGTCCAACTCTTTATCCAGAGCACCGACTAATCGAATAGCATTCATCAGATCGTCATTTTCAGGATCTTTGGGAGCAGGCACATCACTGCTAGATCTGCGATGATGTGCGGCAGAAGCGGGTTTATTGACGGATGTGGCATTCACACCCACGGATGGAGATGTGGGAGAAGGAGTCGTGGAAGAATGTGCGAGTGCAGCGGGAACAGAAAACGGTTCATCCTTTTCGGTATCCTGTTCGGTACGCCTCGCGCTAAGATTTTTGACAGAATCCTCGTGGCGCAAGATGGGCGTCAATAGCGGTTGGTTACCAGCCAAAGACTTGATGTCGATAAGCGGCTTTGCAGGCATCCGAGGTCGACCACCGGACTGGTTAGATGCCGAACTGCCGGGACGTCGTGGCGCAATTAAATCCGATAATGGCATATCTTCGGAATCGGCGTCTGAAGAGCCCGTTTCTTCATCAGAGTCATGTTTCAATTTGCGCGTGGGTAGAATTAAAGGTACTGTGACGAAAAGGTGGGCATCATAAACCAAACTACTAGATAACACGGGGTCCTCACCTTGCGAAGTAGATGCATTAGCCTTGATTGACGCCCTGCGTGCGGCCCTATTGGGCGTTAAGGCACTGGTCGAAAAGGAAGCTCGTGGCCGAGTAAACGGCGACTGATCCGATTGATAAATATGTGGCTGTGCAGACCTAGGTGGTCTGGAGGGATCTTGTCGACCAAGTGACCGCTGGTCCATAGAGGTGAGAACGGTGCTGTGGCCGGTATCGGAACGAGTGCGAGGCTCCTCGGTACGACGCGTTATCGTTCTTTGCCGATCCAGTTTCCTCGGAATGGGTTCGCCATCGCTATCGACCTCTTCATCATCATCGTCATCCGACTCGGAATCTTCCGAAGAAGTATCCGCGGCGGAGTCGGGCCGGGAGCGTGGCACTGGCGCAGCAACGATCTTGTCCGGCTGTGAATGCTCTACAACCGAGACGACGGAAAGAGTGGAAGCACGGTTTCTGCCATTGGCATCTACGCGGAGAGTATCCGCAGTGGACGGAGGTCGGAAAGAAGGGACAGGAGAATTCGCACGGCTGCGAGCTTGTGCTTCCCTAAATGCGGCAATAGATATCCTTTGGGAAGAATCGGAGGCGGCGCTGTCGCCTCTCGGCCGTGGACGGGGCGGAACGAGAAGTGAATGTGATGGTGCTTGGGAAGGAATTTCTGGCAAAGGAGTGGAAGGGTCTGCACGAAGATGACGAAAGGACTTGAGATTGAAAGAGTCGTCGTCGTCGGCAGAAGGACTTGTCGGGGACATGGATGGCAGAGTGGACGAGGGCGGGGACGGTTTCGATTTTGTGCGCTCCCTGGCCCAAGAGAACAAACCGAGAGACTTTTTGGGTGCTTGGCCAGCAGGCTGCGAGTGTGAATCGCCATGGACGTCCGAGTAAGGTGGTCTAGGGGTATCGAGATGAGCATGACTGAGGGACGATTCATTAGGAAGAGAGTGAAGTGAAGGAAGTGATTCATGATGGGAAGCACTGAAGAGTGAAGACTTGCGGGGAGGGGGGGAAAGGTCATGGCCGGGATCCGAAGTCACGCTTGATATGTATGGATGTGATGGCACGTCGTTGAGGGAAACGAGGGGGTGTTTGGGATCCACACGGGAAGCGGGGGCCTTGCGGCGAAAGGGGAGCCTGAGCTTGCTAGATGAAGATGCGGAGGGCAAGTTGTACATGGCTTGAGGAGCTGGAGGGGACCTGTCCGAAAGGACATAGTCACCTTCTGTGGAATCTCTGTTGCTGGGGGAGGAGGCTACGGACTCGGCCAGTGCATTTGAGCTGGCACGACTGGACGAGGGAGGGTGTCGTTTACTGAAAAGACCTCCGAGGAGAGGCATGAAGCAGGCAGGAAAAAAAAGAAATCAAGAGGGAGCTAAACGAGCGAGCTCGCTGCGACGGTCAAGTTGGGGTCGAGCGTAAGTCCTCATGTATAAAACACCCATTTCTTATTTTAAATGGGATAACTCCTTATCAGGAAGTCAAATGACTATATTAGGATAATAAAATATCGGGTTCCTTGCTGATCCACCCCAACCACCCACCCACGCTCTCCAACAACCGAGTGCTGCAGTGTGACTTCCACGTTGCCACCAGTGCCAACGGTTATAACCATTCGCGGTGAATGCAGTCGACAAGTTCAAGTTGGACCTCCTCGAAGCGGCGGAGTTCGAATTCTTCGAAACGACTAACCTGGACCCATGATCCCTTGAACGGTAAAGCTTAGCGGAGAATATAAAATCTTTCTTTGCCATGCCACGTTTCCGTCGTGCCATCAACGAATGACGTATATCTCGTCTGCTATACTCCTTCTTCCAGGTACTGATCTTCATCACGTGCTCTGCTGAAGGCGCAAAGTGTCTATGGAATAACATGTGGAAGGTTATAAACGGCTACGTTACGCAACTTTCATTGGTACTTTTCTTGAGTTCATTCCCCATCCAGCGATGCGCGGCCCCACGAGGCTCTATCGTTCGAATCCTGTTCAGGGTCACGATACGTGAGTCTCACAGATTCACTGCCAGCGCCATGCAACCCAAAGCCATTTTTAAATACCACGAATGTAGACACCTGAACGCCAATCTGCTGTTAGAAATTTAGAGTTGCAGCATGACAGGCGTCCTCGTACCACCCGCATATCGGCCCCCAAGCATCTGCATGGTCGACGTTGACGTTGTAGAAGCCTACCCCAGCATACTTAAACGTGTTCGAAGAATCTGCATGAGAGTTGACGACGATTATTGATCGAGATCTGCCAACATAAGGAACTCGTCTGAAGTAACTCACAACGTGATTGAATCCTTCGGAATTGCTAATTGCATTGGGGTAAAGAAGCAAAAACAGAATCTAGATGTTTGAATAAGAATCTTATGTACGTGCAGTGACGCCAGTGGAACCATCCTTATGGAAGAAAAACACTGGGGGGTTCATAACTGTACAAAGTCACCATATGAGAGAGTCCTCTCAACAATTAGATCAGAAGTTATGCTCTGAGAGCACCATCATGATTCATTGATTCATTCAATGAAGGCAGTCAGGAGGACACAATAGCGACCTTGTCAGACAGAAATAACGCGTTGCTATCTCGACAGCGAGTACGGCATCGCCAGTTCCATAACCATTCGATCGCATGATTTGTTATCTAGCTACAGACCATAGTTGGTTAGCAACAAAGTTGACGATTTCGAGTGCGCATCTCACCTGGCGGGGTCAACTTGCTCCTCAGCTCAGTTGCTCGCAAGGCCTCGCAAAAAAGCCAGAATTTAAAAGTAATTTGGAATTACTCGGCCTTTGACCCTGAAGGACCCTGAGTTTGGTTCATTCGGAACCTGGAAGTCTGAGACCAACTTTGAACTTCGAGAAACGTTATATCAGAGCAATTGGTCAGCCTCTCCAATCGGCCAATCACACATTGCACACCTGACTCTCTCTGATTGTCTAGACTATTCATTTGTGAGTTGGTGAAAGTGTTCATGAGATTGATCACATGTGTATTGTCAACTTGCTGCCGTCGGCAAGCGACTCCTTCTCATTTTGGAATATAACCTAAGCTCATACGATTCTTTGAGCCTGTCAGCTGTCAGAAACGATGGGCTCGTCCAGGGGACAACAACGACCTTGACGTGGGTACCATCACCGGGTCACGATCGACTGAAAGTCCTTGAACAAAGGTCAGCATAGCCCAATCCAGTGTACGCAGTCCCATCTCCAATATGTGTTTCTTTCTAGCCTATGCCGTCCAACTTCTTTTCCAAGCTTATCAAAAATACGCCATCGTCACAAATTCAGGTCACGAACGGTCGTAGTTCCGACGACGAGCGAGGTGTAGCAGAGTATCCAGACACATTGATGCCAATTCGACTCGTTCAGACGACAACATCGCCTCCTTCCTCTCCTCGTCTGTCCCCATATCGAAATCCCACTTCTTCTACTTCAAACGGCAGTCTGAGAATCGGCGTCGTTCCCCCTTCGCCGCGTCAAACGGAGTCAGACCTCCCTGCGCATGTGACTTTTCAACCCTCCATCGAACAAGTACACCGAGCATCCTTGCAGCACCGTCGTGTTCGCTCTCAGGACCGTGAACGGCATATTCCAGACCGCCACGAGGTTTCCCTTGCTGCACGTCCCGCGGGTGACCTAATATCTCTCGTAGACGAGACGGAGCTTACGCCAACTCCCGCGCGTCACAACCCAACTCCCGACTGGGCTTCATTACATTCCGCCAGTTCGGGTACCTCTCCTCGCCAACTCTCTCCCGCTTCTTCCACGGGCAACCTCAGAGGCTTCGTCGACAAGCATTCCCCACACACTCCTCCTCCAAGACACCTCAAGGAGAAGTCTTCCAAACAGTCAATGCGCACGCCACAGCCTCCGCCGCCCGCTCATTTCCACCAGGGCACAACAGAGTCTCGCAAAGCCATGGCCGTCCAGCGTCGACCTGACCGCCAGGAGGGTTCTTCCGTCACCGTTCCAAATACGTTTTCAGAATCTCCCACATCATCCACGTCCCGGCAAGCGCAGTCAAATGAGCGTCTCGGCGCGCTGAGCGACGGGGATGTCAAGTCCATTCGTTCCGCGACCAGTTCGAGCTCAAAGTCCAAGGCTACCAAGCGTAGACAGTCTGCTCCCCGCAAGTTCAGTGGCGCAGCACCTGGAGCGTTCGTATCCAACAACACGTTGCAAGCACCACCGCCCGTACCTCCTTTACCTTCTACCGTCTCCTCATCAAAGTCTACGCTCTCCATGAACGGTGCTAAAGCGAATAGTAGCTCTTCAATAACTCCGCACGCATCCGATTCATTGATGGGGACGCGCTCTCCAGCTCGAAGACGCTCTCCCAAAGTCTCTCTGACTAGAAGTGATTACTCAGACGGAGATACCCTTTCCAGCGGTGATGAATCAGGTTCCTCGTCTGATGGGTTGGGATTAGACGACCAAGACATTCCGGTCACTGGGTTTGCTGTCGCTAGCAATAGGCGAAACGCCGACTTTCATGAGCTCTTCCCTAATATTCCCGAGGGGGACTACCTCATCGAAGGTGAAAGTGATTTTCGCACTCGCCTGTCCCCTCGCTAAGAAACGATCACACAGATTACGGCTGTGCGTTACAACGAGAGATTCTGATCCATGGGCGGCTGTACATTTCGGAGAATCATATTTGCTTCCATGCCAACATTTTTGGCTGGATCACTGACGTACGTGGTCTACTTGGTGGTGATGCGTTTCGTTCTGATCCTTTGAACGACAGCTTTCTATTCCTATATATGAAATTACTGGGTTGGAGAAGAAGATGACCGCGTTCGTCATTCCGAATGCCATACAGATCACCACTCGCCAAGCCAAATACACTTTTACATCCTTCCTTGCTCGAGATACGACATATGATGTTATCGCCAACATTTGGCGCCTCTCGCGTCCTGAGGATACCCTTGAGGTGGATAGTGGTAATGCGTCAGCTCGCGGCATGGCTTCGGCGCCGAGCGTCTCGGAAGTATCGTGGAAAGAAAATGTCGTGACGGGGACTGGCAAAGTGACGCATTGTGCATGCTCACAGGACGGTGGTCACTTTAGTGAACTGGCACTCGAGACGGTTTTACCAGGCACGCCGGAGAAGATATATAACCTCATGTTCGCAAGTGGATTCATGAAAGACTTTATGAAGGTGGATCAGAAGCTGGGCGGTGCGCACTTTAGAGTCTTCTCTGGTCCTTGTTTCGACGTTCTTGTTCAGATCTCCAAATTGCGGATTGGGGACCCGTGTCCCAAGGATCCAAGCTTCTGGAACGCAATATGTCGTTCATTAAGCCGCTCAATAACAGCGTCGGTCCGAAACAGACCCGATGCGAGCTTCATGACGAGGCAGTGCATTGTGACTTTGACGACTATGTGGTGATGGTCACGACGACGAAAACGCCGGACGTGCCGAGCGGTGGTGTGTTTGCAGTTAAGACGCGAACGTGTTTCATGTGGGCGAGTTCCATTACGACGCGGGTCATCGTCACGACGCAAGTAGAATGGTCTGGGAGGAGTTTCATCAAGGGTAAGCTTGTCCGTAGTTCATTTATCCTAATACTAATCGAAGTGTCCTTCCAGGTCTCATCGAAAGGAGTGCAATTGAGGGACAGAAGGTCTATCATTCCGATCTGGACAAGGCGATGCGGATGTACATCCAAGAGCATCAGGCCGAGTTTGTTCCGGAGGGTCTCGATCCAACTGCGGTTGCACCTGTCGAACCTCTGACGCCGCATGCAGAAGCCAACGGGGTTGGCGAGGTACTATCAGCGGAAGAAGCGCGTAAAGTGCGAGATCGGGAACGAGACCGACGAGGACTACAATGGGCATATGACACGCTGGATGGTGCGTATCACGTCGCAGATCGATCCACCAAGGGGGCGATAGAGTTGGTAAAGGAAGCATGGGATCAGTCGTCTTCGACGACGATTTTGTGGTTCGTGATCGTGTTGCTGGTGTTGAGCAACGTGTGGACGTTGGCCCTGGTTGGAAATCGGGAGGAGGTGGGGAGGAGGAAGGAGATGAAGCGAGCGGAGGAGAAGGAACGGTGGTTGCAAGGTGTAGTTGCGAGCGTGTGGGAGGAGTTGGCGGCAGAGCGGGCGAGGGTAGGTGGGGGTGCAGGGCCGTCGGTTCCTTTGCCTGTGGTGCCTGTGGGGGACGTGCAAGCGGAAGTAGCCAACATGGGCAAGGTATTAGAGGCGGTAGAGCAGCGGGTGCGGACGATTCGGGAGAGTTTGGAAGGGTTGAGTTGATGTACGTGTTAATAGGTAAAGTTTACGTCATTTCAAAGTATTATCACCATGGATTGGTATCGAGCCCTCGCGGGTGCAGGTAGTGGTCTAGGTCAGTACATGTGTTGATACGGCTCTTCCATTCTGAATATTCCTACCAAGTCGCACAACTGGCCACGATTGAACCATCCTCGTGCGCGCCACGCGTCCGTTCAGTTATCCATCGCGCCTTTATCTTATCACCCTCATTGCCTACCCTCCCGCTCATCCTCTGCACGACCGACATCCGAACGCCCAAGGTCTCCCAGTTGGCCAGCGAGCGACGTGTCGAGCTCGTATACTGGGTGCCAAAGACACAAGAACAATTCCGGATCCTCGGCCGAGCATCGATCGTACCCTCTCCCCGTCTAAACGCAGACCCCTATCCCTATCCGCCTCCCCGTGGTATCGTGTACGACGCCCTGGCTCAAGAGGGCTTCGATTGGGAGAAGAAGCGCATAGAGGTATTCGACACGATGAGCGGACCGTTGAAGGCGACGTGGTGTTGGCCCCCGTCGGGTACGCCGCTGGGCTCGGATGGGGAGGAGGAGATGAAGAAGTGGCCGCAAAGGTTGCCCAAGTTGGGGGAGGCGGATGGGGAAGAGGAGGAGAGGAATTTGGAGAAGGCGTTGGGGAACTTTGCGTTGTTGCTCGTGGAGCCGGTGGAGGTGGATTATGTGGAGTTGGGGGTGCAGCCGTTTAGGAGGAGGAGGTTTGAGAGGGATTGGGAGGACGAAAGGGTGGTGGAGTTTAAGACGACGTTGGTCGTTCCTTAGTTCGTGACGGGGGTGTACTTTTATTTGTTATGTAGCGATGGTAGGTCTACAGACGAGTGATGATAAGAGTATGTTCATTATGATTATGACTATGGGACTGGAGGGGTGTATGGAAAGTGCCCTCCCATTCTGTGCTCACAATCGCAATCGAGCCAACTTCTTTCCTTGACAGCGATGATCGATGATTATCGATCGAGGGGGAACTGATCTAGATGGACGCACGTCGACTTCATGTGTGATATCATTGTGTCGGGTTGACAAGGACATTGCACATGGAATCCGCATTACCCACTATCGACACTGTAAAACAGGGTAAGGTGACTAATTGTCGGAAAGGCTCGTTGCTTGGTTTGTACTGACATGACATTGAAGCGATCGTCTCCTAGTGGTGCATTGCAAGGGGCTATCTGCAAGCCAGGCGGGCATGGAGCGGGACATGCATACATGCGATCAACGGTAAGGGTAGCGGACGTGTCGCTCTCGAGGGTAACCATGCATAGGTCGTATCGAATGATGGATTCTATGAGCCTGCGGTTGGATGGGACCTATGCCATCTTTGTTTGCAGGAGCGGGCTGCCATAATGATGTTGAGCGTCCGAAAATAGAGCGAGGTATCCCCGCTGCTTACGCAGCTGTAGCCGAGTGGAGGCATAGAAATAGAACAGCCGTAGTGGCCAACTGTAGGTGAAACGTGATTCGTTGTAACGATGAAACGAGCTTGAGATGCCGCAAAGAGGAAGTTTCATTACAGCCGGTCTGTTCTGCAAGTCATCCTGAGGCTCTGCAACGGTTCTTGATGTCTCCGAATGACAGAAGGCTTCCACTTGAAAGAACGGAGGTAAGACAAACACAAGTTTGTCAATAGATTACGCTAACTATCGAGTACTTGCACTTGAAAGTACAATCAATTCAGAGAAGCATGTCTGGCGACGGAAGCCTGCAGCAAAATGGCGAGTCGAATGTCCATCATAGACATGGGAAAGTGGGAAAGGGCGTACGGAAAGTGCTCCCCGTTCTCTGCTCAACTACTGTATCGTGCCGACCGGATTTCGATGATAGTGGGTACCTTATCAGGGGCCGTTGTCAGGGGTTCATGATGTAATGGGTATCGGGACAAGCATTTGGAGACTAGCACGTTGGTGATGCGAATGTCGTGGGCAATATCGTCGTGTTAATCTATACCAAAACTGGGTGGTAGCACCATGATCGTCGGAAAGGCTGGCGTAGATGGGTCGGTCCGCTTTACACGGTCCGCACCACTCTGCCCAAAAGTCGACGAACACGATCTAGCTGCTGAGGCGCAACCCCGATTGGACTCGGCTATACATACGTACAATTTGAAACGGGACCTGTGTGACCGTCATGACCGGACAACGGTCTCACTGGATGAGATGTACGAGCCAGATATGGGACTTCAAGGGCACTCCAAAAGGGCCGCAGTCAAGACCTGAGAATTGACCGGTCATGCGTACAATTTTGGGTCATGTTGCCGGAGGTTTCCAGCGGAGGATACAGGTTACACCGAACGCTGTGCGCAAGGGGTTTATGCTGCTCGTGTTGGAGACATGGCATGCCCAGGGAAGAAGTGGCCAGGGAGAGCAGAGGTTCCGACGTTCGGCCGTTCACACGCCGGCGTACTTGGTTGACCTCCGACTCGTCTAGTCACTCACTCGGACATCGTATCAGAACTTCGGGTTCGATGAGAGGACCAACGTCCCGACGGATGTCTATTCTTGAAGTGCAGTGCACAGTGGCAACTAAAGATACACCCACCTCCCACAATGCCGATCCTGCTGGAAAGATTCCCTTTGCTGTACAACCCTTGAATCAATGAGGCCTTGAGGCTTCATCCATAAACCCATCGTTGAGGACACGACCACCGGCAACATGCACGCGCTGTTTCTCAGGCAGTTCGTCGCTCTCTTCTGGAAGAATTGGATCGTTCTCTCCAAGCACAAGCTCGTACGTCTGCGCGCCCCTTTTCTTCTTTTACCGCCCTTATTCAACTCGCATTCAGCTGAACTTGCTGCGCTGTGTCCTGCTCCCCATCGGTTATGGAAGTACGTATTTTCGCCCCTTTTCGCCCGACCACGTTCACATCCTTGGGCAGTCTTCCTCGCTGAAGCTCAGACGTTTCTGACAAAGTCCAACAACGTGCGTTCTGCCTCTTCGCGGGCGTCATCCTTGCCTTACTCTCGAGTCGCAGTATGGCATAGGTGCCCCTGTTCCGATATACAACTTCACCACCCAGTTCGACGGTTCTCTGACGCTCGTATGGGCCGACGCCACTAACGGTACTGGAGATCCCTCGGCCAGCGCAGTCATGGCGCATATAACTCGTGGTTTCACTCTACAACAATTGAGCGCAGTCAGACAGGTCGCCAATCCTGCTGACATTCTTTCTCAGTGTCCACAGAACTTTAAGCTTGTCTCAGAGTGCTACGCTGGCGTCACATTCAATCATGTGCCTGCCTCTCCTACCGACGTTACTCCTATCAATTATACGATCAGTGCCGACGGAGGTCTCGTGTACGTCAACGTTTACAGCCATACAAGCGATTTCGAAGCACGCATTCTGCCACTACAGTTAGCCATCGATGAGGTACTGTTGGGTCTTGACGTACTTCTCCTCTCGTTGCTGACTTGATCGTACTAGGCTTTTATCACTCTCAGGTCGGGGCAATCTATCCCAACTCCACTGGAATGGCCTTACACGCAAGAAACTAATGAGCAACAATCGACGAACATGAGACTAAGTTGGTGTTTGTATTATCATTCATTATATGCATCTTCACGTTTTTTTTTCAGGCTACATCAGGGGTATTAGGAATCTGCTTGTTATCGCTCTGTACGTATTCATCATGTTGGGTACCATCTTGTGCTCACCGGTGCATACAGCTTTGTTTGTTATATTGGCATTTCTTATCAACTTCCCGGGGCTTTTGTTGGTGAGCGAGCCAATCTGCTGACTAGTCACATGAAAGCGATGGGACTCCTCGATTCGGCTCGCATATCGTATGCTCGTCTTTCATCTTCACTTTGTTCAGCTTTGAACCTGTTCGCAGATCGTGGAATCTCAGCATATCCCTAGCGTATCTCCCAGCATGGATTGTCGTGTCGTTGATATGGCATTACCGAATTTTTGCGATGACTAATGTCGGTCTGATCCTCGTGGTCCATCTTCTACTTGGCTTCTCTCTCGCCAGTTGGTCCTTCTTTGTGGCTGCCCCTTTTGGAAAGAGTCCTCAGCTTGCCGCCGTGGCGTCCACATTTTTGGCCATCCTGTTCGCGATCCTCGCATTGGTATTCTCTCATGCCAGTACCACTGCAGCTGCAATATTCACTCTTATCTTCCCTCCTGGATTCTACATTTTTGCCACCCGTGCAATATGCGGTTACGAGAATCACCTCATGCCAACCAACCTTCTCAAGCCGGATCCAGACGACCATCTCACTCTGCTCCCAATTTTGATTGTTTGTATCGTAAGCATCGTCTCCTTTCTCCCCGAACTCTCCTCATGAGTTTCCAGGTTGATTTATTCTTGTGGCCTTATCTCGGAGCATTACTCGAGAGGCGCCTTTACGATGCAAAGGAGCCGTCGGGTGGCTTTTGGTCATGTTTCTTCAGGAAGAAGCACGAGGAATTTCCTCCCCATGCGAGTGGAATGGCAATTTCTATCAGAAACCTCCGCAAGACTTTTGCTTCTTCCATGTTCAGTCGTGAAAAAGGACCCGTCACTGCCGTTTCTGATCTTTCATTGGACATCCCCAAGTCTGGTATCTTCGTCTTGTTGGGTTCTAATGGGTGAGTCGACAACGGAATGACTTTGATGGTTGTTCTGATGATACACTTCCAGTGCTGGAAAATCGACTTCTCTATCTATTATTGCAAATCTCATTGGACGAAGCTCGGGTTCAATCACATTCGAGGGTGGTGTAAGACGTCCCCCACGTGGCACACTTGGAATAGTACCTCAGAAGAACGTTCTTTTCCCCGACCTCACTTGTTACCAAACTCTTCGAGTTTGGCGTGCCGTCAAGTATTCTTCACATTCTACGAGAGAAGACGATGACTACGAACAGCTTCTGCGTGATTGTGACCTTGGAAAGAAGATTCATTCGAATGCCAATACACTTTCTGGGGGACAGAAAAGGAAACTTCAACTTGCTATTGGATTAATTGGTGGATCCAAGATCGTGCTTGTCGACGAGTGCACCTCTGGCGTCGATCCCTTGTCGCGGCGTGCCCTCTGGAGAACATTGACGTCGGTGAAGCATGACAGGACGATCGTATTCACGACGCATTTCCTCGACGAAGCTGATCTCCTTGCCGACTATATTGCCATCCTAGCTGCACCTGGGAAGCTTGTGGCGGAGGGGTCTCCAGTGTCGCTCAAGACGAATCTTGGTCAAGGTTACAGTGTTCAAGTTACATTTGATTCTCAGGACCTAGACGAGAAAGATCCTTTGGACTTGGCGCTCGAGGTGTTGGACCGCGTTCGAAAGGTCGCACCAATGTGTACGCTATCGCGGCCTTCTCCTGCTCATGCTGTGTACCATCTCAGGTCCAAGGACTCGCTTGTGGTTGAAAAGGTGCTTCAGACACTTGATAACGAGGCTAGAGAGCATCATATTACATCCGTCGACATCCTAGGAACGTCCATCGAGGATATATTCCTTGATCTGATGCAGTCCGAGACCCGATCACGCTTGCCGGACGGTGGAGAGAAATCGATACATTCGACTGAAGACACTCCGGTTCCGAGCTTGCCTGCGTCCTCCCCCCTCCTATTAGACGATGGGCGTGCACGATCGCCGTTCAGTCAAGCGTTGACGATATTTTATAAGCGGATGCTCATTGCACGGAGGAGTTGGCTCACACCTGTCCTTACTGTTCTTATTGCCGTCTGTGGAGCATGCGTTCCTCTCGTATTCTTGTCGGGCCAAACACCATCGTGTGCGGTCAAACTCAAAAACGAAACGGTCATCCCCCTCTACTGGGCGGATTCGCCGCTCGACACCCTTTACTATGGTCGCACTGCCAGCGTTCTGGAATCCCCGCCTAATATCACAGCGACGCTCGGTCGATCATCTGTGTCCATGTTAACGGAGAACGTTGCTGATAATGCCACCTTCGTGTCTACGATACAGCAGGATTATCTCAATATTCCCGTTGGCGGAATCTCTATCGACCTCCAGACAGGCGATTCGCTAGTTGCTTGGGATGCCACTCCCGCTCCGGGTCTGACAGGCCCGACGTTGCTAAATTTGGTTACAAACATTCTTTATAACCGTGCATTGAACGCGTCGGGGGACACGGCAGGGACGCCAAGTATTATCATGGCCAACTATGCAAGCTTCCCTGCCATCGCAGCTGGCACGCTTGTCGATTTGAAATGGGTCGCATTCTTCGGGGCTACCATGGTAAGGTTCCGGTGTTCTTTGGTTTTCCATCTTTTGATCAGCCATCAAGGCCGTGTATCCTGCATTCTTTTCCTTGTATGTCTCGCGAGAACGACGATCGTCTGTCCAAGCAATGCAACTCTCGAATGGTTTGTCGAACCCGATCGGTCTTTGGCTCGGTCACTTGCTGTGGGACTCCATCTTTGCCGTCATTGTCGCTACAATTATCATTATTGTCTTTGCTACTGTTTCTAATCAGTTCTATGGGCTGGGGCTGTTCGTAAGTGCGTTTTCTGTCGTTCTTTCCGGTCACTTATAGACGATTGATCAGTGGGTCGTCCTTGTACAATATGGCATTGTCGGAGCATTGTTTTCTTATTGCTTTTCGTTGTTCATGTCGTCTCCTCTCACATCGTTCGCTGCTATTGCCGGATATCAGATAATCATGTATGCTGTGAGTGACCAGCTCACATATGACCGTGGATGCAGCGCGTTGACTAGTTTTCTAGCTGTACCTATCTGGATACCTCCTCACCCTCACATACGCGGAGACTTCGCAAGCAAATCAAATCATTACGACCATCCGTGAGTCATTTAAGTGTATTGTTGGCCTCTAACTGAGATGCTTTCACCAGATTTCACACTATCACTCCTTTCTCCTGTTGCCAGTGTGGTGAGTTGGTTTACTTGAACGACTACTTCTGACATATCTTGATCAATTCATGACACAGTTGCGCTCGGCGTTTGTTTCGGTCAACCTGTTTTCCCTTCTGTGCAGTGGGTCCACGCCGGTCACAACTTCTGCCATGGGTGACATCATGCGTTACGGTGGGCCGATTGCCTATCTGTTCGTTTACGGCTTCATTCTGCTCGGCATTCTTGTCTGGGTCGATTCTGGATCCCTCATTCCGCGCCGATTCCTCAAGACGCGCAAGCAACAGGCGCAGCAGGACGAGAATCTTGCCGCCAACGAGATTTCGAGACAAGACGTTGCGAGGGAAGCAAGGGCGGTCGCACATTCTAGTGATGCGTTGCGCGTCCTTCATGTCACCAAGTCGTTCGACGGGAAGAGAGCGGTGGACGACGTGTCCTTTGGAGTTTCTGCTGATGTTATATTCGCCATGCTTGGGCCCAACGGTGCGGGCAAGACGACCACGTTCAATATGATTCGTACGCGTTTCAATTCTTATCATGTATGTGTTTACTGACCGCCTGCGAATTGGCAGGTGGCGATGTAGTTCCCGACATAGGGGATGTGAAGATCAAGGGTATTTCCGTCGTCAACTCTCCTCGCAACGCGCGTCTCGCACTCGGGGTCTGCCCGCAGTTTACTGCCATCGATGCACAGCTGACCGTGCGAGAACATTTGTTGATTTACGGACGTCTCAAGGGACTCAGTCGGGGGCCCAAGTTGAACCGCAACGTCGAGTCGCTTATGGTGGCGACCTCGTTGAATACATATGCAGACCGTCTGGCGAGCCAGCTTTCTGGAGGTAACCAGCGTAAGCTTTCGCTCGCGATTGCATTGATCGGTGCGTTCTTGTGGTCGTGTTGACAGTGTGCGTTCGTTGACGCGTGTCTTTTCTGGGTAGGCAATCCTTCCGTCGTACTTATCGACGAGTTCTCCACTGGCATCGATGCCAAGATAAAGAGAGACATGTGGGGTACGCTGAGGAACGTTGCAGTAGGGAAAGCTGTCGTCATCACCACACGTGCGCGTCGTCTTTTTTTTTTGTCGCTCTATCTCTTATTTTCATATTCAGACTCTATGGAGGAAGCATCGGCGCTCGCAAACAAGGTTGGGATCATCTCCAAAAAGATGCTCGGTGAGTGCATGCCACGTCGTCGTTCCTCGTTTCCATGTTGACGGGTATATCAACAGCCGTTGGCACCACCGAGGAACTGGCAGCACGTTACGCCACGTATCAAGTACACTTTTCGTGTCCGACGAGGGAAGACGTGACACGAGCGCAAATATTGATGAGTCGAATCCCAGGTGCACGATTAGCGGACGATGTTGCTACACGGTTTGAGGTGCCGATCGGTGATGACAGTGGAACTGCCGGAGGTGCGAATGCGGACGACGGCGACGGGAGTGGTCCCATGTCGCTTGCTCGCCTCTTCCATGTCCTTGCTTCCCAGGGCGACTTCCAGGAATATACGGTTGAAAAGGCAACGTTGGAAAACGTGTTTCTCAAAGTCGTTCGACAGAACGACGTGTCAGAGGAGGACGGTGCGCAGGGAAGGCGACGGAGACGACTTGGACTCTGGTGATATGCATGAACTAGGTAATACTACTCGATAATTGGACTAGGCTGGACCCTTAATTCTTAACGGACTTGGATTGCATGTCGTCTCTCTTTCTTTCACTTGTCTTTAACAGTTGGTACATGTCAATATAAATAATCGGCTCATTTCAACGTGATGTGTGCAGCTACGACGAACTGCCATGTCTCAGCCAAGGAATGATAGTGGTGTTAGTGCAGGCTCTTGAAACCGATGTGCCAGAACGTTGAAGCGGTTATACAAATCCATACGTTATATTATGTCTGATGTACGTGCTTCCTAATGAAGTTATGTACTTTTCTCTCTCATTCTGAATCCGCTTTACAGTACTTGTTCTCCCAAACGCTGCCTTGATGATCAGTGCGACCCTGCAGAGCAACCGGGAGGCTATGGAGTCGGCCCCTCTTTGCCGACTGGAGTCACGTTATATCATAGGTTCACGTTCACGATGCTCGCGCGATTCTGGTTCGGCAAAAAATGATATCTCTGAAACGTGTGTCAGAAGGATGCACCCAGCCTTGAAATGGGCGAATTGGCAATGGTAATAAAGCCTAGGCTCGAGGAGGGTCATGCATGTGTTTGTTTTTGAAAAGTGCAAGTGACATACAATTTGGCCTGGTGGTATTATAGCTCTTAGATTCTTAGAAGTGCATCTCATCTACTGTCTCTGTGCCATAACTGCCCTTCGTATTATGTGCTCCGACGAATTGGTCATACGTAATCTCTGTTGTTGGTAATTGTTTTGGAAGACTTTCATCAGAACAAAATGTCCATTTTCTCCGGGAATTCAGTTCCAACCTGTGTTTTCCTATCATCCTTTCCCTGTGGAGACAAGAACTTTGATTCTATTTCATATGGTGGATCTTTCATAACCCATTCATTTGTGATGTCTGAATGGCAGCATTCTCCTGCACATAACCTCACCTGCCTGTGATTGTGACCTAGCAACTATCCATCCAGACTACTATGTCTACTGCTCTACAGCTGGCATTGACCAACCTTCAGATAAATGACTATGTAACTGGTAGGGTTTAAAATATCCTCAGCTTTAAGACATAAATAATATCACCTTGTCCCAGTTGCAGTAATTACTGCTGTTGGATATGATTATGGTGAGTAACTGCAACAATTCTGCACCACTAAAATCCATTCACTTGTGATTTTCAGTCCTTACCTTTTCAAGAGAGGTATACTGTTACATTCTTCATGTTGTTCACCTGCCAAATTGCTAATTTATTGCTCATGCAGGTGGAGTATATCTGGGTCAGCTGGCAGTTATGAGTCCAGATAGCAGAAAGTTCTGATAGAATTATACTAGATGAACTCCTGGACATGGGTATCAGCACTGTTCATTCTGGTATGTATGAAACTTGGCACTACTTTGACATTACTCACTAATAAGTGATGTAACAGGTTAGATATGCTGGACTTTATGCCTTCTTGTGAGTTTATCTGTCATTGTTCAAAACATAGTGAATTTCAATTATTCTTCAGTTTTCATGCAGTTGGTATGTGTTCATGGTATTAAGATGGGAATTGATTGAACTGCCCAAAGATGGAAGTACCTTCCTACCTGGTCCAGCAAAGGTATTTTTCCTATGACACTGAAGATAACAAACATACTAATAAAGTACTTGGCAATAGATGCATGTATTTCTACCATTCTTCTCTTTGGATTCTGATCTGATTGAACTGTACCTATCAAACAGATGTAAGTATCCTTTTCCACTACTCAATACTTCTCATTCAATCTATCAATAATCCTAGGTAGTATATTGAGTATCAGTTCAGGGTGGGCTTTTCTTCTCTTTCTTGGTGCAACTGATTGTGAGTTGTCTTGCTATTAACTCATGGCTTAAATAACAATGTAGCTACAGTTACAATGATGCTTCGTGTCTGGGCAATGTATAATCAGTCAAGGCTTATTCTTGTCATTCTCCTTGTGTTGTTTTCTCTGCAATTCATTATGTTTGCTGTGGGTGATGCTATCTTGAGTGATTCTATGGGCCACTCTACAGGTATGTGGTTGTATTGACTAATATAAAAAATACACACTAATGAGCTTCTCACATATGGTATACAGTATCTGTCACTGTAATTCCAGGTGTTTCATTTTGCTATGATGATGCAGGCAGATCTCCTATATACAATGCAACTGTCAGCTTGCAATTTGTATTTGCTGGAACATTGTGCATACTTGCAATTGTTCAATTTGTGCATGAATTACTTCAATTATACCATGCAACAAAGAAATTGGAACTCAATCAATACCTGAGCTTGCTGGTCACACAGGGTGTCATCTACTTTGTTGTGTGAGTCTTCACTTCATCCTTTTTCACACTGTTTTCTGGCTGCTATTTGTAGCATGTTTAATCATCCAAGCTGACAGTCATTGCATTTTAGAATGATAATGGTTTTTATCATGGGTGTTGCATTTGCCACCACCAACACAAGTCAAACAGGGTGGAAGATCATCCCAATGGGCATTGCACAAGCAGTTCCCATCTATGTTCTATCACCTCGATTCATCATTAGCATACGAGAGATGTATGCATCTGATGTTCAAAGAGGGCATGGGAGTGGGATTGACAGTGGATTTGGCTTGTCAACATTATCCAGTCACCATGCTGCTAGTTCTGCAATAATATTTGCAGTGTCAGAGGTTGAACTGAATGAAGGAGCAGAGGATATTCAAGAAGTATCAAGAGAGAATGCAACATTACTGGTAGTATAAGTAACCAGGTTCATGCACTTATCCAAAGAGCAGTGGAATACTTCAGTAGTAGATTGAAATATTTAGTTATGACATCTTGTTTCATCTCAATTCAAATTCTTGATGTTGTATAGTATAGTACAATGATCAATTGATGCACAATGTACTAAGGAAGCTGGCATGGTGACCAGAGAGGATTCAATAGTGCTGCGACGAGTTGACCGATTGAAACTCCAGAGAGTTCCATGAAGATGATGAGCAGATCGAAGCTGGTTCAGCCTGGCAACAGCCCCTCCGAGACCGACTTTGTGCATCAGGCACACCGTCAGTATACTGTCGCATACAGTATCAAGTAGGGAATCTCGCTGATCAGCTGAGCAATGGCAAACGTGACGTATGAAGAGTATATTCGACTAGAGGCCTCCTGGATGAACATTCCTGTAGAGACTATTAGACATCATTCTCTTTCACGCAGAAATGTCTGTTAGAGATAAGCATCGATTCAAGCTATACCATAATGACTGCGGGCAACACAACAAGTCAAATTGTCAGGATCGAAGAGGAGGGAGATAACGCCCATATTGCAAAAATACGGTATTGCAAATCCCGAATACCGTGTCCCAAGTTAAGTAAAGACAGCGAAAAGAACAAGGCAAAGCATGCGTGCACAATTGACTTGAACCTGTTGAATACATAATCTGGCGAACGTCACAGCGCCAAGTTGCTCCGTTCACGACCGTGCGCAGCTGGTAGAAAAACGACGTTGCATCTGAACGGTGGAGTTCAATACATGTGGTCAAGATCGCAACCGAAGGCGACGACGTACATGCATGCGTTTCACCTGTCTCTGTAGGAATAGCCAAGCCCTGAGGCCTGAGTCTTGAACTCATCGATCTCGACCCATAGCCGCCGATACTCGGGCGAGTCTGACCACACGTCCTTCCAGTCCCGCGGTCCGACCCTAGGCACTACCCAGCACAGCTTGCCTCCAGGGACAGCATATATTCATGTTCGAAGGGAATACGGCCCCATGCCGTACAAAATATTCCCGAATCACCTCTGAGTCCTTGTCGGTATCACCGAAATAGCTCGTCTCTCCTCCCCACTCCAGCAGCAGGAGTCGGCCGAAGCAGTAAACTCGAAGTCTGATGGATTGTGCAGAGAATCGCCTATCCCTAATTCGCAAGTATACAATGTTCCATGCGCTCTGTGCATCCAATCCGGACGTGGGCTCGTCAAGGAACAAGAGTAGCTCTGGCTTCCTGGCCACACCGATCGTGAGACGCCAGCGTGCCTCGATGGCAACTTCGCCAGGCTGGTGCAATTATACAAGAACGCGATGATTCTCTAACTGTTGCAGTCCCTCCGTGAACATCCATTTGTTCGACTAAGAAACGGATCAGATAATTGATAGATACAAGCAGAAGGTGAGACAAACCGTAAGCAGTTCCGCGGGCAAAGTCTGCGTCAATGGACCAGCCGTCGACAAGGAAATCGCCCGTGACAACACCAATGCTTTTCCCCTGCGTGAGGACATCGAGACATGCCGTTTTTCCTGTCGGACACTATTGGCTGCACAGCTGAGAGCGACCTAATACAAATGCACCCGTACCAGAGGCCATCAACTCTGTCAATGTGCCCAGCCGAACGCACTAGCCACAGACGTCATGAAGAAGCCTTCTTGTCCCGCCAAGCACCGGAACATGATATCTAATGTTCTCCCAAGTAAACGTCTTTTTGTGGGCCTTGTTATTGGCCCTACAACATGACTGTCAGCACAGTTAATTTTGAGACCGAAACCAACCTATCTGCTTCACTGTCTCGTCATTCGCCACCTATTTCCTGTGGCGTCGCCGTACCTTCTTTTCACGTTGAATGTCGTTTCATTATCTTCTTTTATGTAAATATAGACCGCATCGCCGAGGATTTTAGGCTACAAATAGACCTTTATCAGCAATCGATTCACCTTCAGTGTACGAGAAAGCCTCGCCGAGAAACGCTCGATTGCGACCACTCGGGTAAACAAAACGAACGCCAGGAAGACCGCGAGGACGACCAGATTGCAACACTAGATATCCGCCGAACTGATGCCTTATGCAGCTTCTATATGATCGTTGCCGATGACAACATCACTCCCAGGTTGTACACTGAAAAGCATGCAAACTTGGTTAGGACCCAAGGTGTCCCTAGCCTGACAACGTTAACTACCGTTGAGCCATCCACATTCGTCAGAGGCACAAGTTCACGAACGGGTATTTGGTCATCTCAGTCCCGTTTCTGGGAATGACATAGGAACCATCACAGATCAACGACGTACGCATAACCTCATTCTCGATGCCATAAGCCATGGGGTCTAAGTAGCTCTATTCACGAATGAGTCAATTTCTCCAGAGAACGACAACGGAGAAAGCCTGATCCAGAACAGCTACTGCCTCATATGGAACGTGGGTACTGGCATGCATCCTGTAAACTGAAACAAGTTAAGGGGAAGAAAGTCGCAAGACGGAATGCACTATCAAAGTTGACGCACAACAACCCCAGGGTGCGGAAGAGGTCTTGCATGGTAAAATATGCCAGATAAATAAACAAGTGAAATATGAAGGATCCGCCAGCAGAGCGAGCCCTGAAAACAACAATCAGTTCAGGGAAAGGCCCAAATTCAGAAAGCCGACCTACAATCCGGACATGAACTATACAATCAAACTGAACATGAAAACTCGAACGGCAGAGAAAGGTATATTGGCAAAGTTGGCGAGCACTAGCGCGGCAGGTCGATAACACCCGACCTGTCTGCTTATTTGCGGGCCCGGCATCATCATGGGCATCTATTACTAAACGAGGTTGACAAGTAAGTAATTCGAGCCACGTCACGATGAACGATGAGATGCACATCTCACCAAACGCTTCTAGACAGATAGTCAACGTTCCAGAAAAGATGACACTGCCACGGGCAAAAGCTCCCTCTGCAGTGTTTGGCAGATTTAGAAATGCAGCCCCAAGAACTAGAGCAGGTTCCTAGAAAGGGGATCAGAATGCATATGTATAGAAAAACGGTATCCATCACCAAACTCGTCAGCTGAAACAGATCCTGAAGACGGACGCGGAACTGCCGAATCGTGAGTACCCGTACTTGTCCAACAAAATTCAGAGTGTAAGGGCTCTTCTGCGACACGGCGAGCTTCTTGTCGGCGAGCGGTGAGCACAGCAGCACGGAATGCCGCCCGGTCTTTCTCGGTTTTCATACACGGCTTGAATTCGCTCAGAACATGTCTGATCTACGCTTGGGTGGGGGAGCTACAGGATGCAGTTTCAAGGTTCTCGGGAGAATACATATCATGCCCAGAACGTCCTTCAGAAAATCGACGTTCATTCGGATCCGTACAGCCTGTCAAATAACTTGGTGTGCTTTGGCGAGGAAAGGAGCGATAGCCAAGACTCTCAAAGTACGCCCGCGCTCTTAAGACATACTTGCTTACCCTTGTGCAAAACAAGAACCTTGTCGAATAACTTGTAGATGCTCTGCTCGCCTGATGCCTAGACATTTCTGTTAACAAAACTCCGGCAGACTAAAGGTGATCTGACCAAGCACGTCTGTCATAATGCACAACCTCAAATTGCCATCATCTCCGCAGTACTGACTCGCTTTCGCTCCCTACCAGATATACCACGGATGAACTCATCGCCTACAAGTGTTTGACGAGTGTGCCAAATTTTCAGCATTTTTAGCAGTCTCTTGAACCATGGTATATCAAACTGCTTTCTGGTTACGCCTGGTAGACGAGCGTCTGAACCAGGTGTCTCGGTTGAGAGCGCAAATTCCAACGTTTGTGCGACCGTCAACGCTGAGATGCGAATATCAGCTGGATGCATGATCAAACTCTGGCCACTCGACGATAGAAAAAGCTATCTTACCTTCCTGATAATAGATCACTTCTCCCTTGTAGTACTTGGCCATCTCTAGCGCGCCAATACCGGGATACCGAACGTCGCCCTCGATGACGGCATGTTCATCCCACTGATTAGCGATCGCCTTCGGAAAGGTAGAACATCCGGCACCGGGACAGCCCAAGACAAGGCGCGTTTCACCTGACCGGAGCGCACCAGATGATCTAGCATCTGATTAGTTGGCGTCGAGTAGTATTGATAAAAGTAACGTACTTAGAAATGGTCCTCGTGGGTGGTTGTCGATGGAATACAAAACGTATTGTAAAGGCCCGCAACCAGAGAAGCGGAGAAAGAAGTGAACAACGGCATCTACAAGGAAGCTCGATCGACCAGTCAGAATTGCTCTGACATACACCCACCTCCGAAGGTATGGATATATATCTAAGCGAGATCGGATAAGAACATGAGATACTGCCTCGGCCTCGAGGATCTCGACTAGCTCTCTATGATCATTAGTCATGTCCATTTCGCTGGAGAAGGTGATCGTACGGGAAGTGCCATTTAATGCTAGTTATAAAAGGCAGCCATTGAAATGCGATTGGATGGTCTCCTTACGAGCGACGGAGCCATCGAAGCAGCCCGGTACCGATTGAAAGTCAACGTTGACTGATGTTATGGGCAATTCGTAAGCCGTTCGATAGAACAAGCAACGAACGAACAAGTTACAATTTACGCTGTTCGACTCTTGAAGGCGCTTACGGGGTGAAAGATTCATGATCCCACACCAAGACAATGACGTCTAAACGCTGTCCGAGTTACGCCTGCCTGCCAGAGCAGAGATTGCAAAAGCTCAGAGACATTCCATTCTCCCTAATTAAGCACGAGTTCGTCAAATGCTAAGCACCACGAGAAGCATCTAGGTTACAGACCTATGAACACGGGAAGACAAGTGAGTTCACTTCGAACCCGAATCCTCAACTTGATATAGTGCTGTGTGATCTTCGCATACCACTATTGTAACACTAACAGTGTTGTCGCAGCCACTACCTGACAGGGCAGGAAGAAATGTAAGTGTGTAGACAGCATGGTCGTACATCGAAGTTGAACACGACGGTGTGACGACGCACTGTATGCCAAGGCGTGACATATATAGATACCCAGCCTGAGGAATGCGACGCATCAGACAGGATGAATGTATACCAAGAAAACAAAGGAGTGCACCGATCGTCACCAGGACATTGCGAAATAAACGTGTCCGACGCGTCACGCGTATCGAAACCTGACATATTCAGCGACTAGTATGCAGTACTCCCTAAAGGTCGGATCGCGTCCAAATTCCACATTACAAGCGAGGGACGCACCGAGTATTCGAACGGCAAGCAGCGGTTATAGTAAGCGGATGATCGAGGTGGCCGCCAAACGCCGGGCCATTTTTGAAACCATAGATTCGCTGGCAGTCAAGCACGTCAAACCGACTTGAGTATACTCCTCGCAAATTTAAGATAGAACCGCGCCAGGAACCAGAACGAAATATCCATCAATACGGGTTTTCCCGCAGCAGCAGGTGGGGATGTCACGAGCTTCGGGCGACTGTGCGCACAGGCTATAGAAGGCATTTTCAAAATCCACGGGAAATATTGATCCCAGTGGCCCGTTACGCTCGGGGGTTTGACCAACTGATGTGAAACTTTCGAATTGGCGCTGGCGTTGGGTACTTCGAGTGCTGGCGCCAACAGGTCCGGGGTTCTCGCTTAGCTGAGTATGAAGTTGCAACCTGAACTCTACGGAACTTCCATTGACTCTTGCATGATGCATCATGACAGTAGTACCGTTGGACCGGCAATTGTCGATCTCAGTTTCACTTTCTCCGCAATATTGACACTTCCACGAATCGCCGACTGGTACACCATGCGGTGGAATGCATACTTCTCAGTCGAAGCTCCTAGTGAGTTGAAGGCTTCGTGTTGTTTAAACTTGCTTCGAAGTAGAAGTTTCAATTTGGGACAGCTCTCGGAACTTGAAACGTCCGACTCTAACACTGAGAACTGGGCAGGCGAAAGACAAACATTGCCTGGCTTGACCCCGTGCAATTACTGTAAGTCAAAGATTCGACATTCAAGAGTCCATCTTTAATTCATGAAGGGCCTCAGGCACCGTATAGTATATCCTCTTTAACACAGGTTTGCTGCACCTTATCTCCATTTCCATTCGAGGCCTCAATTTGTTCCTTTAGATTCCGACTCCATCCGTCCCTCGTTAATGTTTGGAACGCCGTGGGACGTCGGCATCGCAAGAGATAGACAAGGACCCTATATACCCAGGCATCCATAAGGATGTTGTGAAACCTTGCAGCATATCATATTTAACCCAACTACTCGGGCATCCCCAGTTTCTAAGGTTTCACCCCCTCTACGCTGCTCACCATGCCCGTTGTCTTCGCTCATGCATTTGATACGCCTGCCTATAAGGGTGAGGTCTCTTTTGAAGTCGGCGTCTTCATAAATGGCAAGTTTGTTGATGGTTCCGACTGCACAACCATCGAGTAAGGGTCATTGAGAGTGTACCTTCATTTCACGACTCTGACGGTCCGCATTTCTGTAGTGTAATCAATCCAAGCGAGTTTCTAATCCGTTCCATACCAGCACATTTCTAACCAGTTGCATGCCCCAGCCAATGGGAAGGTCATCATCTCCGTTCCGGAAGCCACCCCCAAAGACGTTGACCTTGCGGTCGACGCCGCTCACAAAGCATTTGAAACCGTGTGGGGACTAAATGTGCCTGCTGTCCAACGTGGCATCCTCCTTGGCAAACTTGTCGATTTGATGGAAGCTCACGCAGATGAGCTGGCTGCTATCGAGGCACTTGATAATGGTGTGGCATCCTGCAAATACGAGCGTTGACTCTTCGCATGCTAATTCATTCTCAAGGAAAAACGTTTTTCTGGGCCAGGAACGCTGATGTCCCCGCAGCCATAGCTTGCATTCGTTATTTTGCAGGTTGGACAGACAAGATCGGAGGCCAGGTACAAGAGGTAGGTCCCTTGGCGAACTTTCTATTGGTCGCTCGATCATCAATTCCCGTAGGTATCAGAAGCTTCACTGAACTACACCCGTCACGAGCCTATCGGCGTTGTCGGTCAAATCATCCCATGGAACTTTCCTCGTGAGTAGATTCTATCACGTCTATCACGAGTTGCATTTACTTCTATATTTCTCAGTTCTGATGTTGGCCTGGAAACTGGGGCCTGCTCTCGCAACTGGAAACACAAGCGTCCTCAAACCTTCTGAGCTTACTCCTCTGACGGCGCTCCGCATGGCCCACCTCATCAACGAAGCTGGTTTTCCCCCAGGCGTCGTCAACATTCTTGTCGGATACGGTGATACCGTTGGTGAGGCCATTTCTCACCACATGAAGATCGAAAAGATTGCCTTTACTGGTTCGACTCTCGTCGGTCGCAAGATCATGAAGGCGGCGAGCGAGAGCAACCTAAAGGACGTGACCTTGGAACTGGGTGGAAAGAGCCCAAACATTATCTACGACGACGCTGATTTGGAACAGGCCGTGAACTGGGCCGCGTTTGGCGTCTTGTCTGTCTTTTCTTACTCAAGTGAGGTGAAGAACTGACGTCATTCATAGCTGGAACCACGGTCAAATATGCTGTGCTGGATCACGTATTTTCGTTCAAGAGGGTGTCTATGATAAGTTTCTGGAGCTTTTCGTCGAGAAGGCTCGAACCCTCAAGGTCGGGGACCCTTTCCACCCCGAGACCTTCCAAGGACCTCAAGTCTCTCACACTCAATACCATGTTAGTACCGCCTACCTCCTGGTGTATCATTTTCTCATCCTGCGTACTTTCTTTCTATAGCGTGTTATGGGTTACATAGAATCTGGCAAGAACGACGGTGCGAAGATCGAGCTCGGTGGCGAGCGCCTCGGCACGGAAGGCTACTTTATTCACCCCACTGTCATCACCAACACGTCTCCGGATATGAAGATCGTCCAGGAAGAAATTTTCGGCCCCGTCGGTGTCGTGATCAAATTTAAGGACGAGGACGACGTGGTTAGACAGGCCAACGATACCGTCTATGGTCTCGCTGCGGCCGTATTCACGCCAGACTTGACCAGAGCCGTTCAAACTGCCCACCGACTCAAGGCGGGTACGGTGTGGGTTAACTGTATGCACCAGTTCCCCACGAACATGCCGTTTGGTGGGTTCAAGCAGAGTGGTACTGGGAGGGAAATGGGCGAATATGGATTACGCCAGTACGATTTCGTCATTCGTCTCGTGTGCGTTGGTTTACTGAGGCTTCTGCGCCAGCTACACTGCTGTCAAGGCCGTTCATATCAATCTCAGCATGAAGATGTAAATAACAGGTCAGGAACCTGTGAAGAAATCTTCATTCTTTCTCCACCAATGTCGGTATGATATATGACATATGATACTTTGAGTCGATGCAGTATGCGCAATCTGTACAGATGTAAAAACGTCGCAAAAAAACACCGTCCAGCTTGTAGGTACGATTTGCACCGGAATGAAACCTCAATATATCGCATTTAGTGCAAAAGATCAAATTTGAGGGCCTACGTCGGCATAGACAGAGCGCAAGCCAACTCACAACGAGAATCTGGAAACTGCTTATGGCACGTGCGTAGCCTATACGATCTAGAAACGGACTCTTCGATCCTCTTCAAAACTTCTCGATCAATACAAGGTTCTCTCCACGTCAGTATTTTGAAGTTCCGTCTGATGTGAACCATGATTTCAAGATCAACTCACCAAGCGGCTGGAGGGGGTTATCCATCGAAGGCACATGTCGTACAAGGTTAACTGATGAAGACAAGAATGGGCATTCGAAGAGGCAATGGAGCAACTCGGATTCCGAGTATGAGCAGGATAACACGGTAAAGCCTAGAGACATGGCAGCACCCGAGAGACAAGGTGTGAGAGCTGTAGATTCTGTCGTTACTCAACGTTGTCATAGCTGCCGGCAACCAACCTGCCGAATCGAATAGTGTTCCCACTGAAGGAAGGGTCGAAATCTTGCTCTCACCAGGTTGGCGGGTGTAGATCGAGGCGCCCCGTGGCACGAAGAATTTGTATCTCAAAGGTTATCATCTGTCAACGCTCCTTAAGTAGATCCAGGCCTTGCAATCGCTTCTGCAACCGCTTCGTTTTCGCCAACACCACTCTGGATCTGTCGACACTATCTGACAATGACGACGATGACCCTGTTGCGTTTTCTTCTCTACAGTCAGTTACTGTGCGTTCACTCGTCACGGAAACAAAGGTTCTGTATCGGGATGCAGTGATCAAGTTCCCATCGTTGCCACGTGTTCTGGATGTATCCGTGCTATACGCGATGCGCATCCGTCCCGCAGGGAAGGATCGTGATGGGAGCAAGACGATGGTACTTATGTATATTGTGATTCAGTTCATACAAACGAGTAGGATATAATACTGCAATGAGGTATCAAGGGAGGAATTGCAGCGACGCATGCCAATGAGGGTGGACTCACCCAACTGGACAACTTTTCGTTCACCATGCCAGTGCAGGGATACTATATTCAGGCTAACACGGTAATTCAAGACGTATCCATAGCGCGCGTATCGGACCGAGGTCATCCTTCGTAAAATCATATGAGAGTAGCAATCACCCGGATGATCTTCAGGTTTCAGCCGGCGCAACGACGGTGTATCCTACTGGCGCGGTCCTGAACCATCACTCCACTAGAAAACCTTTTAGAAGCAGACATTGTTCAAGTCTAACTCGCCTCCGAGTCGTAGTTATGGTAATCCAATCAGATAATCTGACCTCACTCGAGATCAAAACAATGAAACTCCGACTGAATCACGAGGATCACATCACCGAGGTCTATCTATCTTTGACTCACCCCAAGACAATTACTACCATATGTAAATTTTCGAGAACTGTCGTCTTCTGCTCGGAAAGTCCGCCTATGAACCTTCTTATTACCTTTCACCATTTCAAGCCTAGCTTTTGTCGTCATTAGTATAAAATGCTGGGACGTATTTACACGGCGTTCCTGTACCCCTCGTTCTCTTTCCTTCACGATGCCTACTGTCTTCACTCACGAATTTGATACCCTCGCCTATAAGGGCAAGGTCTCTTTCGAAACTGGTGTCTTCATCAACGGCCAGTTCACTGATGGTTCTGATCTCACAACCATCGAGTAAGCACTCTATGTTCGTGTTATTTGGCGCGTCTCACCTTCCCTTCATCTCTACAGTCTTATCAATCCAGGTGGGTATCCAGCCCTCCTTTGTGTACATTACCCTTCTGATTGGCTGCGTTAGTCACCGGAAAAGTCCTCACTTCCGTGTCGGAGGCCACCCCTGAAGATGTCGATAAGGCCGTTGATGCCGCTCACCGAGCGTTTACGACAGTGTGGGGCTTGAATACCCCTGCTGTCCAACGTGGCATCCTTCTTGGAAAGCTTGCTGACCTGATGGAGGTACACGGAGATGAGCTGGCTGCTATCGAGGCAATTGACAACGGTGGGTTCGTCCTGCGAATATGAATGTTGACTGATCCCAGTGTGCCAAATCAATCTTTAGGAAAAACATTCAACTGGGCTAAGGCGGCCGATGTTGCTGCCTCCATAGCCTGTATACGTTACTATGCAGGCTGGGCAGACAAGATCTCAGGACAGGTACAAGAAGTACGTTTCCCAACGAACACTCCTATTTGGGATACTTGACCAACTTGACTCAGACTTCAGAAGCCTCATTCAATTATGTTCGTCACGAGCCTATTGGTGTGGTCGGTCAAATCATTCCATGGAATTTCCCTCGTGAGTGGAATATTCCATCGTGTCCATCACAGTTGCATCTAACGTTGCATTTCTGCAGTTCTGATGCTGGCCTGGAAATTGGGGCCTGCTCTCGCAACTGGAAACACGGTCGTTCTCAAACCCTCCGAGCTCACTCCCCTAACAGCGCTCCGCATGGCCCACCTCATCAACGAAGTTGGTTTTCCTCCGGGCGTCGTCAACATTCTCGTTGGATATGGCGACACTGTTGGCGAGGCCATCTCTCACCACATGAAAATCGAAAAAGTTGCCTTTACTGGTTCGACTCTTGTCGGTCGCAAGATCATGAAGGCATCAGGCAAGAGCAACCTCAAGGACGTGTCCTTGGAGCTGGGCGGAAAGAGCCCAAACATTATCTACGACGATGCTGATTTGGAACAGGCCGTGAACTGGGCCGCATTTGGCATCTTGTTCGTCATCTTGATCGCATCAGTTGAAGTCGAGGACTGACTGCTTCCATAGCTTCAACCACGGCCAGACATGCTGTGCTGGGTCACACATTTTCGTTCAAGAGGGTATTTACGACAAATTCCTAAGCCTTTTTATCGAGAGGACCAAGACCCTCAAGGTCGGGGACCCTTTCCACCCTGAAACCTTCCAAGGACCTCAGGTCTCCCAGAATCAGTTCAATGTAAGCAGTGCCGCCTCCTACCTGATGCGTCATTTCCTCATCCCGCGTACTTGATTTCCATAGCGTATCATGGGATACATACATTCCGGTGAGGCCCAGGGTGCGAAGATCGGACTTGGCAGCCATCGCATTGGCACGGAAGGCTACTTTATCCACCCCACCGTCATCACCGACACGAAACCAGATATGAAGATCGTCCAGGAAGAAATTTTCGGTCCTGTCGGTGTCGTGATCAAATTCAAGGATGAGGACGACGTGGTCAGACAGGCCAACGACACTGTATACGGTCTCGCTGCAGCCGTGTTTACGCCGAACGTGAACCGCGCGATTCAGACCGCCCATCGACTCAAGGCAGGTACGGTGTGGATCAACTGTATCAACCAGTTTCCGTCGAACATGCCGTTTGGTGGGTTCAAGCAGAGTGGTATTGGGAGGGAGTTGGGCGAGTATGCCTTGCACCAGTGCGATTCTCTCCTTCTCGTGCATCGTCGATTTACTAATACCTTGTTAGCTACTCCGCGATCAAGGCCGTTCACATCAATTTTGGTGTCAAGATGTAAACAATACAATCAACGAAGATTTTGTATTTCCCATGTTACTTTTTCTCCAGTTGAGGCGTTCGTCTCTGTTCCCAGACTCGGAAAAAGGAAAGGGTTTGTCGTGCATCGATTCATGTAAAACATTTATCGTGTAAAAATACTCTGTAAAGAATACATCAAGGACAATATCGGTTTGACCTATCGTCATGGTTGCAAGGGATGGCAAGGGCTTTCGTGCGCCTTTAGAAGAACTGTCGCGCACCATCGATGATCATTCGTATCACCGCTTGGCGTACTGCAGGAATCGAGACACGACTAAATGCTGAGGGATCGAATCCCGATATGAAACCAACACGAAGAACAACAAGAAGACGACACACCAATTGTCATGACGACGTTGAAGACAATATATGAAAACAAGATAAACGCGTATCGAACGAGATATGGAGCGGCGTAAAGAACTCGTCACCGACCTGATCGATCAGAATCAGAAAGACACCCCTGACGGAACGAACGCGACGCACGGCGTACTGGCAATAACGACATCCAGTCGTCGCCAAGGGATCATCCAGATACCCCCCGAACGCGCCGACAAACTCGCCCGCCCACTCCTGGCACGTTTGATTCGCCGGCGGGTCAAACACGTTACTTAAACTCGTCCGACGCACAACGGATCACCAAGCCGTGCAGCTCCGTCGACAGCATCGCCGACAGCGACCGCGTGTACGGCACCCACTCGTACAGCCAGCTTTGCCAAGATCGGTTAAGTTAGGTTAGGTTAGGTTAGGTTAGGTTAGGTTAGGTT
>JBBPTK010000049.1:0-41000 GCA_038094135.1 Spongiforma cf. squarepantsii | reverse complement strand
GCCTCCGCCACCGCCGCAGAGCTCAAAGACCCGATGACGAGTGATAACGTCTGGAGTTCGTCGTAGCCGGTTACATGAAATGCTACGCAATGTAATTTGATGATACTAGAGTGTATTATTGGATATGATACAAAATTGAAACAAGGATCAGAAGCGTGTTACTAGGGAACAGGAATACCAAAATGAAAAACTGTCCATGTCCCCGGACAAGGAATGCCATTTTGGATCTTGACAACCATTCGCCTAAATTATCATATTATTTCCGACGTAGACAGGAACAAAAAGACGAAACAGGGGGAAGTGTCTGAGATCCTCAAAGAGCTTACCAGTGCTACATGTTATTGTCCTCCATTTGTATTACCAGCTGCAATCTCGCGCTGGAAATTCTCGTCGTAACCAACGCATTTCATACACCACGATCGGATGACCTGGAGAAGGTTCTCATGAGCACCGTGACACGAGAAAAAAAGAGACGTGACAAACAGCATGACCTTCATCGAACGCGCGCAGAACCTCCTCGGGAGTCGCGTGGAATTTGTCACCTGACTCGATTGAGTCGTCAAACTCCTTAGCGGTAGGGTCTCTACCGAGCCTCTTTCGAAGGACGATTTTCGCCCGGACGTTCCTTCCCCAGGCCTGCGTCGACACCTTGGTCATCCAAGTTTGTTTGACCTAGACACCGAACCAAAAAAAAAAAAAAAAAAAAGTCCGAGGTGACCATGACGACTCGATGACGGCGTGTACTCTATTACCTTGGGCGACTGTGACTTCCATTCCTCTGGCGTGAGCGAGGCTGCAGGCAAGCATCGATACTGCCCGACGTATAACCAACGGTTCGTGTTCAACCTGACCAACACCCGCTCGATCGAATTCCATTCGTTCGCTTCTCGATGGAGAGAAGAAGACGATGCGAAAAACAATCCCGGGGCCCCAGGGAACTGGGGCGCATGCGGGTTGAAGAAGAGGTTCAGGTACATAAAGTCGTTCAGCCCGTGTCTTCGGACCATGTCGGACCGGATGGAGGGAAAGGTAGACTGGGCGTCTCCTCCCCATCGTTTGGAGGTGAACTTTCGTGTGGTCGTCACGTCCCGGATCGCAGGATCCAAATCGACGGTATAAGGTTCGACAAGGGCGAGTCGACGATTGACCACGTCCTCGGAGAGTACTTCTTCTTTCTTGATCTCCACCTTGCCCTATAGACGTGATCAAATAAGCAGACTGCACAGAGAGAAGGGGGTCACCTACGTATGGAACGATGATGCCTGGTTTCTCTTCTTCCTTCTTGACAGCACGAGCGAGAGCGTTCTTCTCGATGAAGCTGGTGGCATTCTCGTACAGAGGAGGGTTATGTCCATAAATCTGTTTCCTCGTTGGCAGAAGCACGTCAACCATCCTTGCTCTACGTCGCCGAGAGGGACCCGGCGAACGAGAAACGAGCGTATGCTCCTGATACAAAGGAGGTATCAATGGCTCGTTGGGTTCTGTTTTGATGATCTAGATCGTTGGAAGCACCATTGTCAGTTCCACCGTCGAGAAAATAAAGTATACAAGTCTCAGTACCATTGGTCCGTGCGGTGGGTGGCGAAAACGTTGGGAGAGGGGCCCACTAGTACCCCTCCCGCATAGCCAGTATCATAGCGTCCGTTCATACGTAACGGATAGGCGAGCTCAAGGCTCCATAGACCCACCCAAGACAAGATTGGACCTGTTGGTGTTAGTTACAGCTTACGACTGATCAAGTAATTAGTAGCAAACTCACACCCATGCCAATGAAGTTCTTCGACCGCAAAGACGACACAAAGCAACCCGACGCTCCCCTTCCTCCCCCTCCTCCCCCTCCTCCTCCCTACACACCCCCGCGTCCTCCTCCATCAGGCTACCGCATCGCCCTCAACACCAACTCGCCCTTTCCTACCCGTCCGTATACGAGAGCACCCGTCTGCATCGACAGCGACGGCGCCTCGCCCATGTTTCTCGGTTCGGCGATCTTCGAGAACTCCGTCCACCCATGCAAAATCGGCCCGTTTCTCAATCCGCCCTGTCGTGTTCCCTATGGTGGCTCTGAAGTCGCGCATCAGGGTCGTTACGACCTCCTTCCGTTCGACCCCGAGACGATGGAGTGGGTGCACACCAGCCTTGGGCGTATCCCTCCCCACCGATTTCCCGTGCAGGGAGGCTATGAGGAGAACGGTGCGAGGCTCTACCACGCGATGGCTTCTGTGCTTGGTGTAAGGGTCCCGGGAAAGACTGGGGAACACCTTGTAAGCATTATATCCTTATGCATACTCATCGGTCATATAAGAACGCTAATACTGCAGGGTGGGTGCAATGTGGCCTACGGCAACGTTGAACATATCATCACTCGGGGGTATGAGATATTGTGAGTTCATGACGCTCCTTACTCGCTTGCCAATACCAACGCATACCCGCAGGTGCTGGAAATGATTACTGAGGGCACTCACTTATTTATTGTATTTTCTTGAGCTCACGATAATCCGTTCGACATCCTCAAGCGAATGTAAGCAGTAGTTTACACTGTAATCATGTATCAAATCTGACAGACTACCGCGCCGCTTCAACCGGCTGTGACTGATTCTGCTGTGCGGATTGGTGAGGTTGTAACATCCCCGCTCCCAGAGCTTGGGTGCGGAATGCAAGTCCACGGGTCTTTTCAATGACTGACTGGTATACTGGCAGTGGTGATCGATGAATCTCGATCACATTCTTCGCAACCATTCGCATGAGAAAAAGATGCTCTTACTTGGACGTATATACTCACCTTTTCTAGATCAATCTTTGCATCGGCACCCATCCGTGTCTCGCGGATAAGATTGACGATCCACTTTTCGCCTTCATCCTTGGTCAGGTTCAGTCTCTCTGACAAATCCCTACGAGAGCGAGGATTAGACGTGTCAGAAATGAACCACGGTCAACGTACCCGATATCGATGCGTTGATGTATGCGACAGTACGCTTCGCTGATCAAGTAACGTGCGTTATCCAAGAACTCTTCTCTAAATTCTCCCAAGAAAAAGTCGTCACCAACGACACGTTCTGCAACCGCCAGCTCTCGTTGCGCAGCTTCGAAATCAAACTCAACATAGAGTTCCTTGAGAAAAGAAGTGATGGGATCTTGATATTGATATTCTTCGGTCTGAATGACCTTGACGATCTCCCGGATGGAGTGCCGCACACGTGAAGAAGCATTCGTGTTCCCAGTGGCCGATTTTCGGGAGAGGATCGCAGCAGTGGCAATATAGCGCAGAATCCACGGGCAGGATGTTTGAATGGTGTTGAGGTATGTAGGGGAGAGGAAGGTTTCCAGAAGGAGCGTACGGCCTTGGGGATGGTTGAAGTAAACGAAGAGCGACCAGTGCACCAGCCACGTCCGCGAGTGCAACTGTGCCAACGCTGCCGACTCGGTAGCATTCGTCAAAAGGGATGATGGTGAACGCGAGTCAACGACGTCTCTGAGGGTGTTGAGCTCTTCAAGAGCAGTCTCCCATTTTCCTGTGAGGATATCCGAGGCGAGTTTTCCCCAGTGTGCGGAGGTATTGAGTTCAGTATCGGTGGAGAGCACTCGAAAATGATACAAGTAATCTGCAGCGCCGCTATAGTTGCCATACGTATATTGGAATTGACCAAAATTGTACAGCGCGGTGATTTGTTCTAACGTGAGCTGATGAACGGGGAGATTGAGCAGATCATCGTCGAGGATCAAGCAAACATACGTTGTAATTATCTTTGAGATACTGCAAATTTTGGTTCTTGTCTTGGCGAAGTGCCTGTGCGACATCGGGGTTCTCGATCACGTCCAGGACGGCCTGAGCCTCCTGCTGCAGCCGTTCGTTTGTCGAGACGGCTTTTTCTCGCTTTCCGGAAAATTCTGGAGAATCACAAACTAAGGAAGCATATCGGACTTGGGTCCAGATGTGGACAGACCTGGAGGGACCTCCTCATCGGGGTGCAGCTGCTCGAACAAGCTGACCGCGTAATCGACCATGTTGGTGCCCTTGGCCAGTTCATACTGGGCAGCTTGGACTTGTTCGACCGGGAAGAGAGATGTCTCTACGAGATGGGCGAGCAATGGAAACGCGAGATGTCGATCCAAGTACGGGATGATGGTCTTTGATAGATCGTACTCGGCCATTCTTTTCTTTTCTTTTTTTCTCGAGTTGGAAGTGGAGGTGTATACATCGACACAGCCACACGAGAACACGTTTAGTAGGACCCACCATGACCACAATAACGAGGAACCTTCCCTGGTTCATCGTAGACCTCGGGACTGCCATCATCGGCGAGGCGAGTACATCTTTCGTTCCCGTCTTTCTTCTTGACCGAACAACTTTCATCCTTCAGAAATGTTACACGTCACTAGTCAGAAACCTCGACCTTGGTGACATCGATTGTCTCAAGTACTCGCTCTCAAAGGGATTGGGCCTCGGTATCGTTGTCGGGGGCTCCATCATGAAAGTCCCCCAACTGCTGCTCAGTAAGTCTACGATCGCGTGTTCCTGCACCCCACGCTGATTTCGCCCAAGTCCTGTCGAAACAGTCCGCACGCGGCCTGTCCTTGCCCGCCTACATCCTTGAAACGTTGGCATACGCCATCACAACGGCGTACTCATATAGGAACGACTTTCCCTTCTCTACCTACGGAGAGAATCTGTTCCTTACCTTCCAGAATACCCTCATTACGTTCCTGATCGTGTATCTTCCCTCGACTCCGCTCCGCAAGGCGCAAGATACCGCGGGTCGACTTGCACTCATGGCTGTAGGAACCGTCGCTTCTGCCGTCGTCCTCTATGCTGCACCCAAGGAAACCTTGGCACTTTTGCAAGTCGCTACCCTTCCACTCTCGTTATTCTCAAAACTTCCTCAAATCATTCAAAACGCTCGTTCCAAGTCGACAGGTCAACTTTCGACGTTTGCAGTTGCTGCTCAAATTTTAGGATGCCTTGCGCGTCTCTTTACCACCGCCACCGAGGTTGGCGATATCATTGTGACCGCCGGGTTCGCCCTGGCGCTTGTCCTGAACATCATAGTCGGGGTACAGATGTGGATGTACTGGGGCAGAGATGACAAGGAGGCGTACTCGAAGACGCCCATTGGTGTAGTACATGAGAAAGAGGCCTTGTCACAGACGTCCCACCAGAGAGTCGACGTTGTCGTCCCTCCTAAGACTCCACTTCCTCCACCTAGAAACACTACCTCCTCCCCTTCGGGTAGAAAGTGGGCTCGGAAAGTCGACTAAATAGTTTCCTGTCATTTGTCTAGAGTAAAATCGTCGCTATGTATTCAGCAAGCAATGGATGGCATTATACGGACAGGGTGTGTACAAGCTTCAATTAAGGTCCTAAGTGAGCTCGGCAACACTCAACTATCCATCGTCACAGCTGTTCGGGCCCAAATTCCCGATTTCTAAAGTGCGCGATTACCGCATGGATCGTCGAGATCTTTGGCTCTCCTCCCACTGCTTCCACCATTCGGGGGTCGAAGCGGTACGCGTTTCTTGCCAGTTTTGTGCCTTCTCAGGGTCAGCTTTAAGGAAGGTCTCGAATAAATCCACCATGAATTTCGTTTCTCCCTGGGCTCCCGGTTTCAGTGACATGATTTGGCTCTCATCTAGGTTCATATTCTGGTTTATTCTTAGCCTGTGTCAATTCACCAATCCAGAATGAACTCCTTACCTTGAGGATGGATTTGAAAAACGAATGAGCCCGGCCCATTTGTAACCACCGGTGGACGGGATTTAATTCTGTCTGTGTCCACTCGCGAATCCGAGGATCCTCCATGTCAACCGCATGTTCAGACACCATCGAAACCGGAGCATTCCGTTGTTGAAGTTTGTCGTTCAACCACGATGATAACTCGTCAGAGAGAAGGTTATCGCCCATCGGACTAACCACAACAGCACGAACTTCAGCGTCCTCTGGGGCGATCCCAACCTCGATGTAATCGTCCTGGCCAGCTACGAGCTCCTCAAAAGGGAGTCGCACGCTATCTTCCGTATCCGGATGTGGGATGTGAATATAATGAAGTCCCTGGGAAAAGAACTATCGTGCGCGCTGCTTGCGGGACATCTGAGGCAATGTACTTACGGGTTCACCATGAGCTGCCATGATCATAGTCACTGGTGGCCAAGGTTCCCGTGAGACATACTGCACGAGATACACCGGCAAAAGAACGGGATAGGCGGCAGCCTGTTGAAATCTAAGAATAGAGTTAATCTGTGTCTATGATTGCGTACGAGGTTCGTCTTGATTGATTGTGGACTGAAGCGCGCGTTTTCACTAATGACAGCATCGGTGTAGGCAAGAGTGCGTATTTTTTCGAGGATATCGAACGGGAGGATGTTGTATGGGAGACACATCACATCGAGTCCCCATTGGTGCGCCAAATCAGGAGCGAATGGTTTCGCAAGCTCGACGTTTGTTGGTGGATCACGGATGAGAATGCGGCCGAAATCCATAGCAAATCCTGCGTTAAACGTTTAGAAATGTGACCTCACAAGAGTAATAAGGTATACCAGGCAAACACCTGACGGACGAGATTCAACACCGAGAACGAGCGAAAAGGACCAGAATCACCTACAGATCTTCGAACTGCACCGTAACATTTTCGGTCTGCTGAGACGTAAGATCAGCATCGTAAAAGAATGATGCGACAAACTTGGGATGCCTCCGCGTCAGACTCTGAAGAAAGCCAGGCCGTCGCCTCAAGCTCAGCACGTACGAACCAAGTTGGAAAGTATAATGGCTGGATGCGTGTTGGTTGCAGAGGCTTGAAACCACTCGAGGGGAAATACTTGGCAAGAACGGAGGTAATGAAAGTGGTAAACGATACGTTAGGCTGCCCCTGGCGTGATCTGCCGACATAACCAGCCACTGAAGCAGCGGCGCCGAGGTGAATGATGGCATCCTCCGGGGGAAAAGCAAATGGAATTGCTAATAAGACGGGGGTTAAGACGATATTTACTGTGGTACATTGGGAAAGGACGACCTCTGACTTTGGAGTGATAGCTTGTAGATGCTTCTGAGTAGTGTCTGCGCCGACACTTGGTGAATGTTCTTCGAGCAAGATGCGGTCGGGCGAACATGGCCCGGTGCATGTCGAGGAGGACAAGGCCTTGAAGTGCCGTGGTCACGTGTCAACGCGATACTCTGACGAACGTACATACGTGTCTGATCTATTGTTAGTTCTCACTTCTTCACCAGCGATGCCGAGGTCTTCTATACTGGTCTTGGCCCTCCTCCTCCTCCTTTCTGTCCTCGTCAGTGCCGCAGATCTCTATAAAACACTCGAGCGTTAGTCCAAGGCGCGCGTCGACCGGCGCAAGCTGTCTTTTGACTGACGCATCGCTTTCAGTGTCTAAACATGCCTCGGAACAAGACATAAAAAAGGCCTACAAGCGACTCAGTCGTAAATACCACCCGGACAAGAATAAAGACCCAGGAGCGGAAGAAAAGTTTGTTGAAATAGCACATGGTAGCCATTCCCGTTGTTATGTGTACGTGAAGGACTGACGGCGGTCCCAGCTTATGAAGTACTCTCGGACTCGACTGTAAGTAACAGTCCTGCATCAATCAATGCTAGCCCCCATCTTTTGTCACACAGAAACGGCAAATATACGATCGACATGGCGAGGTAGGGTAGCCGTAGGGTTTCCTCTGACCGTGCTGACGGATGTCAATTCACAGGAAGGTCTGCGTGCACATGAGGGCGGGCAACAGCACCACGCCAATCCTTTTGACATATTCTCCAGCTTCTTTGGTGGTGGATGTGAGCCCTTGAATACTTTCTGTGCTACGAATCCATTTCATCTATCGCAGTCACACAGCAGCAACAAGTACGCCGAGGGCCGACAGTGATGATGGAGTTTGAGGTCCCGCTTAGTGAGATGTACGTGTTACCACACCCTTGGTTTGGCCCTCTTGAAAGCTTATCTTTCCCCAGGTACACGGGAGCCAACATTGACGTAAGTCTGACCACTCGTTCGCCCGTCATCAGTTTTCAATGGTTTCTGTCAGTTTTCCATAAAGAAAAACGTTCTCTGTGACCATTGCAGAGGCTCCGGGGCCGCGTCTGACGGTGATATTCATACCTGTCGCGGATGCGGAGGGTCTGGTGTCAAGATGATAAAGCAGCAGATATTTCCCGGCATGTTCGCACAGACTCAGTCTACGTGCAATGAATGCAGTGGGCGGGGGACTGTGATCGTGAAGAAATGTCCACATTGTAATGGCAATAAGGTTATCGATCACATACAACATCATACATTGGATATCGACCCTGGTATGCCCGAAGGCTATGATGTCGTGTTTGACGGCGAAGGAGACGAGAGTCCTGATTGGGAGCCTGGTGATGTTATCTTGCGCGTGCGCAGCAAGAAAGAGGAAGGTGGCTGGCGCCGAAAAGAGAGTACGCTCTACTGGCGAGAGACGATTGGTGTAGATGAGGTGCGCTTCACAGGGCCCCTACGGTTCAAGGGTACTAACGCTTCGCCGTTTCTTGTAGGCATTACTAGGTTTTACGCGCAATGTGACGCACCTTGACGGGCATGCCGTAGAAATTGATCGTACAGGTGTTGTTACGCAACCTGGTGTGTACTCTGATAATCTTTTTCGGTTGCTAATTCCGCTCACACAATGTCTCAGGTTACGTCCAGGTGTTCGAGGGGGAGGGGATGCCCCTGTTTCAGCAGTCCGGGCACGGCAACTTGTATGTAGAGTACAACGTTGTCCTCCCAGTGGAGCTCGGCCCAGAGATGCGTCGAAGTATGACTGTCCTCGTTTCTTTGTAGAACATTTTGACTGATTTCTCCCCACACAGAACTTAGAGAAGCATTTCATGGGTCAGCAGACCACCAGAGAGACGAGTTGTAAAGGACGTAGATTACTTACCTAACTAGAGTGTCTACCTTATCATGATACTCCCTTATTTAGGCCGTGGGAGTGGCCAGCCCTAAAGTATTTGAATCAATATATATACCCCTCCCACTGGGTCTTGTGCTTTTTTCGGGAAACCCCTTCGGCGTGGCTGCGGAGTGGTGAGTCGACCATTTCGCTAGCGATATACTCGATAACTGATTCACAGACTCACAATCCTCTAGCCACAAGGCCGTTGTCTGATGCGTCGTGCTCTTTGTTGAAGGTTAGTCGCCAGTCTAGTTTACTTGTTCGTCTGACTTACCCCTGGTTTAGTGCGATGGAAGTGGAACGTCGCTGATTCGACGGTTCCTGACTCTGACCATCGATGATGTCGAGGCCATCCCTTGATGTTTGCGCAAAATCCCATAACCGATTAGCAATCGATGAGATACTTACGGAGCTGGCCCGTGGAGGGTCAGTGAAGAGTAGGTCTCCTTTCTCTTACGTGTCCTCCAGTTGTGCTGACTAGACAGACAGCCCGGGTGGCAATGCTGTTGGTGAATGTTTCTTTGAACGCGCGGTCGAGTGTCTTAGGTGGTCTCGACCTGGCGCTAGTGCAGTAACCTTCCAACACCAGTAGTTACCGGAGTGCGGGAATATCCCGTTTGTTAGCCCAAATTAATTACCCCAGGCCATTCAAGTCTCGGAGGACCTCGCAGCAGTGAACTGCAGTGACTGTCTTCTGAGCCTATGTTTCATGTCAAGCTTTGAAATGTAGTTCTTTTATATACTTTTGACTCGTCCGATAAGAATTGTTATGGTAAAAAGTGTACTACTGAAAGGTGGTAAGCTACATTTGGAACATTATGAAGTGAATGTCGCGTCAAAATCGAGTGAGGAATCACGCAGTTTTTTCCTTGAGGTGGTTTAGGGAACACGAAGATAGCTATAACTACAGGGCCTTTTGCTATGGCCTTCCGCTATGGGTGTAAAAGAAAAATAGCTTGTCAAATATCATGCCTTTGGGTCGAGCGGTAGGGTGAGCTCATCGTAGATCCGCGTAAGGGATCAGCCACGTACCATATATTTATATGATTTACGGTCGTCGCAGCGCTCCAGATACTCTCGCTAAAACGACGAATCAGTACCAAGTACTCACCCCAAAGGCGACGAGAACCCTCACGTCTATCAATGTCTCTATTCTCTTCTTGATATCTTGCGGGTTCGGCTGAAATCGCATTGCGAGTTGTCGGGTGACCTCGTTGATAAGGTCATTGTGGGTCATATGCTTCCGGTCTTTCATCACTCGGACAATGCAGGCCTAGGACAGAGTGTCGTTCAGATCGTATACCGTAGCGCTAACATAGGTTGGCTCACCTCCGTTTGGTATTGTCGTTCTTCGTCGATCCGATCTCGAGTCTCCTTCCGTTCTTGCGTACTTTCGACCTTGGCAGACACGGTACTAATCTTGATTCTTTGCATCGGGCAAGTGAAACCGCTATTGAAAGAGAAGGAATCTCCAGGATCGACGTCTCGACCAGGTGGATGTTTCTTTAAAATTTTATACTTGGCACAGGCGAGCGATTGTAGATGGCGTTGTAGTTCATGGTCCGGTATCGATGTCGCTGACTTGATTTCCTGTAAGAAGTCCTCAGCACGAGACTTTCACGACGGCGATTGCACCACGTACCTTGTATGTCAAGAAACCATCATCCTCCAGATCCTCAAAAAGAAGTAGAATGATCAGGGCGAATGTTGACACGTTCAAATCATGTTTCCGGGCTTTGAATTGCACGCGGACATCACCATTTCCGAGAGATGGTTGCCATGTTAACCTTCGACCTGAATGACGGGAAAGGTAGTAGTGTTCGAATGACTTGCATGATCTTGACAGGATTTCAGGAAAAACACAGGTAGGTGCAACGAGTGACATGGGCCAAAACGTCGAAGTCATGACTGTCACGGATATCTCCAACTCGGGGGGCTGGGAGGACTAAGCTTTCCCTCAAATTTAGAAATTTGCATGGCTCACCGATATGTTTTGCAGATGTTGTCGATAACCTTGCATGATGTCGGTAGAGAGTTTCATGTCGTGGAACATACCCTCCAGTTTTTGTGTGAACTGGTAGCCACACTCTACCTTCAGCTTCGCTAACATGCCACGCTCCGCGTCATCGGATACAGATCTGCCAAAAAGTAGACGCTTGGCGAGGTGATTCTTATAGTAACGCTCGAAGGCATCCTTTTCCGTTATGTATCTGAAGACCGTGATCGTCTTGTCCAGAACCGAGTCGACTTCGATATCTGTTTTCTAGATAACAGCAATGAGAAAGAAGGTATCAATAAAACTCCGGTGTCAACTTACACCCTTGAGGCCTTTTTTGAGATTCTCATCGATAAATAGCGAAATGAACTCGGGGGCTTTCTCGTTAAGGTTGATAAAGTCTTCGAAAGCCTGATAATCCATTAGCGCAGAAAAGAAACCGAGCGCATTTGCAGACCTCATTCAGAGCGCCCTCAAGCTCTCGATTGCTTTCAAAACCTTCCTTCCATAACCGGTCAAATCTGTCCTTGAGGTCTAGGACATCTTGCACCCATTTCAATGCCAGTGCCAACATTTGTGGCGGGCCCAGAGCACGGGCCTTCCCTTTTCCCTTTCCTTTCGACCCGGCCATGGTCAGTTCAACCTCTTCGACATCCACTTCGGCATCTTCTGCGACGTCACTAGTTAAAGAAGACTGGTTGATATCCTTGCCTCTACGCAAAACGGAGTCTTTGAGTGAACGCCTCAATGTCGATAGGCCGGTGGGAACCATTGTAAACAGTCGAAAGAGGCGATTGAGGTCCTCTAGTTTATCCAAGTCGATCATCGAGTCGAGTCCCGAATTGGGCATGCTGATGACAGTGGACAGATTCTGTGTCAAAAGGTACTCTTCGAGTGTCCTGAGCAACGAGGGCCCAGTTTGAGAATAGAGGTAGTGGTGCGTTCTCGACGTTTCCGAATCGAACCGGCTCTCTACCTGCAAAACGTCAGCGGGAAGACGGCGGACAAACAAATATGCAACTGACTCTCCGTAAATACTCTGGCGCATCACAAGTAGACACTAGACGTTCTGCTTCAGCTTTGTAGAACGTTTGACTGGCCGAAAGGAACGCGGGTTCGAGGTCCCTTTTGTAGACTGTCTTCCCATCCTGATCTACCACGAGCTGGAGGAGCACGTCTACACATTCCTTCACGGCCGAGCGGCTGATCACATAGCCATCTCGCTCGATCTGAATTAGCGTCAGGACGGCGGTGATGATGTGATCCTGTATCGGAGGACGGATGATGGATTTCAAGAAGAGGTCTAAACCCGCGTCCCATATTTCTGGCACGTCATTCGACTTTGTGTACACCCGATCCTGTGATGTTTAAGCAAGTCGTCACTCTGGACGCAACAAAAACAACGGTTACCATGTATTTGAGAATATCCCGCAATTTGGACATGTTTCCGGTATGGTCGTCCCACACTCGTCGCAGCGCACGCAACAGCAGTTCTGCTTCCTGGCCCTGTTGCATTGGGTCACTGCTGCCGCGACTGGGAAAAGTGGGTACGATCTCTTCCTCGGCGAGCCTTTCGACGTTCTCTGTCACGAGTTGACAGACGCCTTTGTATAGCATGGAACCACTCTTATAGAGCACCATGTTATACGCATACCGATAGTTCTCTTCAAAGGAGAGCTTGGATACATTGTGGTTGTGGATCTCGCGTATATTCTTCGACAGACGATTCCACGTTTCTTCTGGGGATACTTCTGCCTCGTGCTGCAGCTTCTCAGTTTGAAAATGGTCATTGATGGCCCAAAGCGGGCGTACCTTCCTTGGTGCCTTCTGTCCAGGTAAAACAGTCAGGGTGTGACGCGTTGAGGAAGGTCTAGACACCCACAATTTTAGGCTTTGTTGGACGGCGAGCTTCATGAAACAAAGTCAGACAACAAACCCATCCCCTGCAAGAGACTCACTTGATGCCATAACTCGGAAATTGACCACTTAGCGTGTCATCAGGTACCCCACTTGTTTAACCCCAACCTCAATCGGGACGTCTTGTTTACTCTTGTTAGATTCCAAAGCCTTTGCCAAATAAATCGACACTACATGTACGCTACGCTACGAAACACCCTGCGATCGAGATGCTTTCACGAACTCGGAAAAGTACTTTCTGAACGCTTTGTTGTCCAAATCTCGCAACTTTGCGGTGAACTCCAGTGCCATGTCTGGTGGCCAATTTTGGGATGGCAAGAACACGCTTATGAAAAAGTCATGGGCTTCCGTGCCTCTTGTTCTGCACACTACCTGCAGGAAATTCGCTATTTCCAGCAGCACCTTTTATGGACATCATTATCGATTGTACCATCCGTAGATTTATTGGGCTCACCATAAGCATTTGTCCGTCTTTGGGATTGAACTGAGGAGAGGACAATACCACAAAGGCTGCAGGAACTAAGCGTTCATAGACGAAACGCTCGAACCCAGGCAAAATTTGTGGTCTCGACGTGTTCCCCCCTGCTGATGATGGTTGTGGACTACACCAAACTTGCACGCAACGCCCGAAGAAAGAAAACGCTGATTTTTGGCTATTCGGGTCGGAAATGTCTTGTGCGAATTGGCATACATTTTCAAGCAGGGGTTCCAGTGTATTTCTATTCCCTGTCAAAAGGAGTCAGGCATACCAGCTCGTGGTGATAAGGCTGTTCTTACGCTCGGAAATAAATACGTCATGAAGATCGGACGAAATTACGTTGGTAAGGAGCGCTAGGTATGATCGTTTCGTATCCACGTGGGCCAGTATGTCGTCAGTACCCGCAGCTGGCTGAGAAAGAAGTTGTGCAATATGTGCATGAAGGGGTCCCAGTAGCTCGTCCAAAACGTTAAACATGTCTTTCTGCGCGAGGAATATTTGAGCAGTCGGTCATCCATGTGAGACAGGTAAATTCACCTGGAGCTTGTGGATCAACAATCCGATGAAGTTCATGAAGTCAACAAGTTCTGATGGCTCAAAATGAACTAGAAGATTTGCCATCAGTTGAGGGATGAGGTGTGTCGCACTGGATCCGGTGGTTGCAATTATTCGAGCGAACGCGTGCCGAGTCTATCGGAATGTCAACCATGCAGGGAATCGAAGGTACTAGAATTCATTTACCGCGTCTCGCACACACTTGACAGTGTTCATGGCCTCCAGTGAAAGAAGGATGCCCTGAGCAACTTGCCGGAATATTGCCAAGGGAGCAAAGATGTATCCCTCAGGAACAGGGGATGGGTGATCGGGAAAGCCCTTCGCAATATTTCCAAGTGCCATGATGGTATGGTGAATACGCAGAATAGGTATCACGTCTTTATCCCCCTTGATCACCGAAATATTGGTGGATAAATCTTGCAACAAAGGGGTGACGAATGATAAAAGCAAGCTAGCCTGCTGTTCTGCTGCTTTGGAAAGCAAAGAAAGGAGAGTGCCGACGGTCTCGAAAAGATACAGCTGCGAATCAAAAATACCGGGGTTCTTGAGGGCTTCTGTAAGCGGATCGTCGTCAGAATTTTCGAGCTTCGGTACTTCGATGTTGATGAGTAGGAGATCGCGGATATTTTCCAACAGACTAATTGCAAGCTCGAGCGAGATGTCATTCCTGCCCTCTCTGATGAATTTGTGGAAAAGATAGAATACCCGCGACCGGACGGATTCGTCGGTATTGTGAAGTCCCCTTTTTCAAGGATTGAGAAAGAAGCCTGAGTCAGATGTCATATAAACTCACCGGTTGCTGACCAGAGCCTCCATCACTGGCAAAATGCAGTCTTTCCGAATTTTGAAGAAATCGCCGTATCTGGCCACAGTTTCGAAAAACTGCATGACAACTGCTCGGTGTGGATATGCTGAGATCCCAGACTGGACAAGTGCTAACAGAATCTCGCCATGGGGAGTAAGGGGATATTCAGAGTAGTCGACTTCCTTCTTTTTCTCTTTGGGTATCGCAGGCGCTAGGCAGAACGCTGCGCGACCCTTACCACCACCTAGGAAAATGTGAGCATGCCAACGGCAAAATAGGAATATCACGCACTCTTGCTGACTTCTCCGAAGATGTATACGAGATACACAGCAAGTTCTGCATCGTTCCATTCCACATGCATACCACTGCTATATTTTGAGAGTGTTGCAAGCACTTGTGCTCGAACGGCTGTGGTGACAAGATCTGGTTCTATCGTCAAGATAGAATCCGTAAATGTTCTTAGGTCCTTTCCAATAAATTAGCGACTGTAGGAATATAGCCAGATCTTGATACCTTTCGAAGACCTTCAAAAGCTACAATATCGTCTTCATCAAGATCGACAGGATCTTCGTCCTTATCCCATCTTAGTTTTTGTAAAATGACGTCCAGTAGTTGGCCAAGGAAAGACCTAGTGGAATCGTCAAGTGGGTCTGAAGACACTTTCCTTGACCTTTTGTACTGCATACAAGTCAGTAATAGAAAATTTGAATACAAATATGACATACGTTAGCAAGCACACTCTGCAATAGGGGAAATACAGTTGAACAAGTGTCATCATAATCGTCGGCCATAAAGCGTAGCATCACTGGCAAGATTTGGCTGTGCAGTCGCTTTGACTCCGCAACTACTTCAGGCTTTCCGCCATCCTGAAGAATTGATGAGACACGTGGGTTCGCGTAGAATAGATATACTTACATCAATCAGCTTCATGACTTCTAAGCCCAACACATTCAGGAGCTTTCCCAGGGCTTCGCGATACGACTCCTCTCCCTCATCCTCCTCCAAACCACGTTGGATCTGTTGTTCGCGTGTCTTTGCTTCTAGTGCATCAATGACTTGCCCTAGAGAGAGTACTTTTATCAACTGTAGCTTGTCCTCTGGCTCCTTCAAGCCTTTGCTGACAATCCGGAGCAGTGCAGCGGACGTCGCTAGTCGGATAGGCAGTGACGGATCCGAGAGAAGAGCAAAGAGCAGGGGGACTGATATAGGAGTTACAGTCAAGTTGATGTCAATCCAACCTATTTAGACAGTAAGTTCGGAAATCACGCTGAATATATCGTAATGACGTACCGACATAAGATCCAAATGTGCGTACGCCCCAGTCCACTACCTCGATGACATCACCCAGTAGTTTCGACTCTACGTTGTCCGACTTGTGTAGGATCGCCATACGCTCAGTTCCTTCGGCGACGATGGTCAGCACAGCTTCGTTAATCAGGGGCGCATCGCGTTCTCGTATCGCATCTCTTACACGGGCGTCCCGCGTATGTCGAGCAGAGTTAAAGGTTCGTGCAGACTTGATAGTTTGATCTGCAACCTCTCCGGATATTTCGAGGATGAGGTGAAATAAGAGCAAAGATACGTGGCGGTTGAATTTGGGTTGGGAGGTCGATTCCGCGCCGCGAAGTAGGGAAAGCAGGTCGATGAAGAACGCGGGCCATTGCTCCACATAAGTACAGAGAAAAAATAATGTGAGTGTATGCGAGAACTTGTTGCGCAAGACTGAGAGAAAGGACGAATTTAGACGGAAGAACGGGAGAAAAGGGAATGGCGCACATGTTTCCGTTGACTCTGCAGGACCATAAACATATTCGGATTGTATATAAGATATAAAGGATTGCTGTACTGTTCTGAACGTTTCCCCGTCAAGAGGCTCGAACCTAGTACGCCACGCGTTAAGATTTCGAATACCCACTGCGCCGTACACGGGTTGGAGACACTCACCGGTTGTCGAAGAACTCGTCTAACATGCGCAAGGATGAAAACCTAGCTTGAGGAGGATACTTGTGACCTTGTCCTTGGGGATCCATCTCCACAAATACGGTCAAAGCTAGACGCCAAGTCTCATGCACATTTTGCTGTATGGTGGATAGATACTCGAGAGCCTGCTGATGGAGGGCAACTTGAGATGGATCTACAGCAATGAGGATTGCCTGCACGAAGCGGTCGATTTCTTGTTCCATCGTGGTGAGTTTGTGTGAAAGAGGTCGGACGAGACACGACCCAGATCGATCACGAACACTCGCGAAAGCAGTTATTAAAGAGGTAAAGTACGAAGACAAGAGTCGATGTAGATCACCAGCTGGCACGATGAGGGACTTTGAGTCACTTTCCACTCACGTGCCCAAAGAACACAACAGGGGCTTATTCCATTCTATTCTATTTAGTCCAAAATGTACAATTCTCCCGACGGTAGTCCGACAGCTACCTTGCACGAAATCTCGTCGAATACAAAGGAATGAATATCCCGAGGATTGAAGGGCAAGCCCGAAAATGATGGCATCAACGTAGAGATACAAGACTCAGAACCTTCCCTTCCCAGAGCAAATTTCATCAGTGTAGATTCATGAGTATCGGGATCCGGATTGAGCCAGATCGCTCGCTTGCCCGACGAGGACACCCGAATTTCCTCGGAAGACGGAACGGAACGGCACGGTACGACAGCAGGGATGCATTCAATCTTGCTTCCGTCAAGTGAGACACGGAGGATATAAAGGCCCGCATTCGCCGTGTCCGTGTCCATCTCCTCGGCACGGATCGGAAGTCCAATCATAGTGAAAGAGCAAGTATTTGTCGGTATGTCATCAGAAAACTCGAAGATCATTGGGTCCTCTGACTGCCACGACGTACTGGCTATCAGGCGGCTTTGGATAACCGTTGTTTCTGGCCAGCGTGACACGGACATTGGCAGACAGTCCCGCTGGTCGAGAACGACAGACGGCAGGTCATAGAAAGATATGTTCGCGGTAGTGTGCCCCACTTTGTGGCGTACAATAACGAAACATTGGCGAAAGATTTTGAGATGACTCCATGCAAAGGACTATTTCTTCATGAATGCAACAATCCTCGAGGAAGATGGCTTGCTTACTCGATCTGGAGACTCGAGGATGGCAGCGGCTCTAGAGACGAGGTTGACACATACAATCCGACCGTCGTGCTGTAGTGATGAAGGCGGTGGAGCAAAGACCACAATCATGATGTTGTCGTTTATTTTCATTGCAGCTATTTGACCCCAATGATCAAGTTCGTTCGACGTGGCTTCAAATACCACGGAATGGCGAGCTGAAACATCAGTCTGCAAGGAGACGTCGTATACACGAATAACCCTGTGAACGTTAACCACCTGTTTGAAGTGGAATCGTCACGCACTCACTCGGAGGAGCCGCGAGCGAAGGCAACGCCAATCATGATTTTTTCCAGCTCACGATGGTGGTGAGCATGTAAAAAGCGAACCCGACCAGCAATGGTGACTTTGAATACTGAGTGGACATTACTCGCCTCTCCTGTGGACCAAAGCGTGACATGCGTCCTCGCGGCCTGTTCATACTGGAGGGTAACAAGCCAGCGACCACCGGGGAGAAACCGTAGGCCATCGACAAAGGAAGAATTCTGTGAGATGATGCGCTGAGCGTGACGCAGTTCAAGGTGGGGGTCTCTCCATCTTTTATCTAGCTTCAAGGATTTGACAGCGGCGGATCGTAAGAGATGGCTCGGGAGAGAAGCGAGAGTGGCATTCAAGGGAACGTCCAAAGGGATGTCCCAATTGGAGAGAAGTTTGCGCCACAGATAATCGGACGACCCAAGGCCGTGCATGACACGGCAGGTCTACGTGTATTCAGCGTGTCACCCGTCAAGTTGAACGTCTCGAACTACCTGCATCAGCGCAAGCAAATCTTCCACAAGTAAGTGGAAGCAAACGAGGACGAGAACATCCTGAGGCAAGCTGGTGAATGCGGCTGGCATGACGGCACAAGGACCTAAGTTAGGGATATGCTGTGGCTGTGACTCGGGTGGGCAGCCCCGAGTCAAACAGAGCCAAAGACTGCCGCTACAATAAAGCTGCGAGGTCGTGGACCCCTTTCGTTACGACGACCACCTGCTATGTCCATTCCTACTGATATTTCTGCTACTCCAGAGCATGATAGTCATTCTGACTCTGACTGGCTTGACATCACTAGCACAGACAGGGATTCAGATGACAACGATTCTATCTATTCTTCGAGGGAGACAGATCATGAGGATCTCTCTCGCTCTAGGTCAAGACGGTCCTCTTTGAGCTATGGCAGCTCACGGGAGGGAGACGTCGACGCTTGGGAAGGCTTAATTGACGACAGCGCCGACGAGGGCATGCCCAGTGACGTTCTCGCGCCCAGTCGCCACGTGCTAGCCCTTTCTCAGCGTTCTGCTACATTTGACCCAAATTTCGCTCAGGAGACCTCTCCAGAGGATTTGCGCGTCAAGGAAGGTCTCGATCAAAGCATGATCAGTACTCTTAGTTCATCGCGCTCAAGCTCCGTCCACGCGTCTACAGTCCACAGCTCGTCCCGTGATCTCCGCTTATCCTTTCCGGATCCCATCACTAGTTCGTGTAGAGAACTCCTCAGCACGTCTTACGAAGAGATTCAACGCAGCTCTGAAATACTCTCATCTCCCACCGATGCCGGTGTCACTTCGGACGCTTATCAAGTTGATGACGAAGATCTGCTCTCCGCATCGCAGACACTCTCCACGGAGCTCCAAACATCAGCGGTCCTTTCATCTGGACCCGAACTCAAAGTTCACCTCTATGGTTTCCCCACTGTTCACAAGTGGTCAATAGTCGACAGGCTTTTCCAGAAAGCCACTCATGGTGCTGGCCTTACCATTACTCCTGGTGACCTTCTCAATTCGCTAGGATCTATACGCCGATTGGTCGTTTCTGGTTCCTTTGAGCATGACCACGCATTTCCACGCATCATTACCATCTACGACAGGACGCTCGAGCCCCTCAATGCAATCGATGATGTACGCTTTTATTATGTTTCAACGGAAAACTGACTGCAGCTACGTTCAGCCGGCTTTTGTGGATTGTTCGGGCGCTCGTTCTCTCGCGATTATCCTCCTTCCATGCCTTCCATTGCATCTCCCAGAACAAGTGCTACTCTTACCAGTCCAGACTTCTTCATCATACCGTAGCGATGCTGGAATGAGTTCTCGGGGTACATGGAACATGCATAGCGTGCCTAATCATCAAGTGCTCCGAGTCACTGCACCAGAGGACCCTCCAGTCCTCGACGAGGATTCGATTGATACGATAGACTCGACACGTGTTTATCATGCTTTCTCCCGTTTATGGACTAGCGACCATAATACGAGCAAGGGGCTTACGGCAGGTACACACGCTCTGACGATGTAAGTTTCTTGCTACTCAGTTTTTCGTGACTAACTCATGAGAGTCTCTACAGCATTGCGATCCTCTCTTTGATCCTTGGTGTGGTTGTCCGAGCCGCTATTCCGATTTCTCAGCATCAGTTGATTTCTCCTGCCCTCTCGGGCCTCAATCACAACTACACCTCCGGTTGTCTTTGGCAAATTCTCCGACCGACACCATACAGGGAACGACTTCCCCCTTCTACCACATTAGACAGTTCGGTTGCAGCCATACCTTCCACATTCAAAGAGTTTTCGCTGTCGGTCTTTAGCACGGAATCACGTGCCAACCCTACCAATTTCCGGCGCGTGGTATCGTCAGCTATGTCGGAACATGCGATGTACTCTGGCAAGGATGTTATTTTGCAGCCTCCTCATTCTGTTCTTCCGCTTGACAATCGACCGAAGGCGCTTTCGGTGGTATCGGAGACAACTCCCACTGCCTCTCACAGCCCCTCTCCGGTAACCACCGTACACTCGGTTTCCTCCCTGGTGCATACTTCCCTCCCCGAAGTTGTCAAGGAAGAACTAGTCTCTGCTGCTTCCTTTGCCATCGTGAACCGCGACATGCAGGACATCTTCGATGCACTCGACGCACTCGTCCAAGCAATTACTAGGCAGACTCGGATAATCCTCTCGCAGGCGACGACGTTCATCGAGCAGTCGGCGATGGAGCTGAAGAGCGTAGAGTCGATTGAGATGATCAAGGAGAAATTATATGTGCATAACGAGCATGCTCGGAAACGGGCCAAGGAAATGAAGGAGATAGGAACCAAGTGGCTTCAGGATGCCTCGGAGGCGATCACTACCGGTGCTCAGTTCACCAAGGGAGTCGCTTGGGAGATGGCGGAGGGGCTCGCGCATCGAGCGCAACATGCGAGAGGAAAGGCTAGGGAAATGGCGACGGAGATCCAGGTGTTTGTGAATGAGTATGAAAGGCTCGAGGCATTTGTGTGGGACGCGCAGGCCCAGTATTGGTGTGAATGGGTGGAGAGGGTTAGTCAAGGGGACGATGGGAAGCGATGCAAGGCATCCAAGCGAAGGTTCGAGTCGGTCATTTTCTATTGATATGTGACGGATATTTTATCGTTGTTGTCCATGTACCCGTTTGTATAATAAATTCAATCTGGTTTTGTTTGTCACATCTACTATGGCACCGAGTTGATTTATTAATTGGCTCGTCATCCAGACGTCGCCCAAGGTATATAGAAACTATGCTTAGATTCATGATTATAACGACCCGTCCCTCGAGAGATGGACCAATACTGCATTCTCGATACTTGTTTCCCAAATTTCCAACTTTGCACGTTCGATCTCTGCAACCAGTTGTGCCCGGCGCTCTCGAGCGCGCTCCAAGATCGCCCGCTTGTCAAGCGTACCTTTCAATAAGCAACTCGCACTGGGCGTTGAACGAGCGGACACGGACGGCGTGCCGTCATCGGCTCGTGTCTTTCCCTTCTGTGCCGCATTTACGGCAGAAGTCTCGGAGAATTCTGTCAGGGACAGTGACGATTCCCGATCTGGAAGTCCAGCGCAGTGGCCCTTCTCGACGGGTGGACAGCCTAAAGGAACGGCGTGTGAGTGCAATGTTCGTCCAAGAGATTGAACGCGTACCGTGATCAAGGTCTTGATGAACTATTGTGCTCATTGGTACATCAGAAAAGGCTTCAGACGGCGGAGTGAGTGGCTCTGTAAGCGAGCTCAACGAAGTACGCGGAGAGTGCAAGAGCACAGGCGGAAAGAAAGAGAGGTCTGAAGCTGGTAGCATATCATCTGGGGAGGTCGGCAAAATCGGCGACTGCGATTGGGATATAGCCAACAAGGCGGGGTCGATGGCTTCGTCCCGTGTTGTAAGTGGTATTGTCACAGCGTTGAATTGCGCTGAGGCAGGTATGTTCAGCGCAGGGGTGGATGTCGACTCCAAGAATTGCGACACCTGAGCATCCCAGTCTGGATCTGGAACAGCGGGGGTTGATTCGGGAGGTACAAATTGTTGGAGTTGAGACAACCATTCTTCGAACGCCGAGTAATCACAGACCTCCGATCCGCCTTGCCTAACAGCGACATCGGAATTCACAGACACCCCTTTCTTGGGATCAGAATCCGGTAAGGTATTTGTGTTCGGTGTGTCCAACGGGGCTGGAAGGTCCCCCACAATGTCCATCGACGTTGACGTCTCAGTTGCAGCCGCATCTAGGGTTGAACCAGTATGCACCTCACCAGTATTGAACTGCGTCGAAGCAGTCTGTCCGACCTGTGTCTCTACCGACACGCTCCTGGATGACTGACGCTTTGGGACCCCAGTCCGACCTTTGCTAGCCTTTCCTCCAGTCCTGGCAGTTTTAATAGCGGCCCTTTTCGTGGCATTTTGCACAAGCTCCAGCAGTTGAGTTACGAGTTGCTTTGCTCTATCTTGTGCCCAAGTGTCGCGATATGCGGTGGGACCTTCACCAGCCGCAAATGGGAAAGGGACATCCCAATCAGCCGCCCCAGCAGGTACGTGTTTGAGTTTTCGACGTTTTGTGGATGGAGCAGCGGGAGTGGATGAGGTACCAGAAGGCGAAGGAGTAGCTGCCGAGGCGGGAGATTGTGCACGAAAGATACCATGACCATAGGGGCGCGCGAAGGGTTGAGGTGATGAGTTTGTTGGGGGAAGAAGTGGTTCCCCTCCGAAAAGCTTGATCAAGGACTCGAGGACAGGGAAGATGTTTTTTTCTCTTGTGAGAGAGTTCATAATGTTTGAGCGGAGTACATCCGGATCAAGTTGATCCATGGGCTGCGACACCTGAAATTGGCCACGGGACTGCTTTTCGATGTGTGAAGTGTCCTGGTCATCGTCAAGGACAATCGGATGAGCTGGTGTCGAACCGCGGAGAGGTGACTGTTCACGAGGTGATTGGATAGCAGAGGGGTGGGAGCCATGAGAATGTAATTGCGCAGGCTTGACGGAACCTACTAAGCCCGCTAGACCAAGTAGCGCAGACTGGGAACGCAGGAAGTTAGGTGGAGTGGGTTCATTTGGATCAGGCAAGGGAATCGGTGGAGCTGGCGAAGCTGAGGTTGGAGACTTTGCTTTGGGCGTTCTCCGCTTTCTGGTCGGGGCAGAAGCAGCAGAAGCCCTGGAGGCGACTGAGCGAGTGGACGACCTGGATGTAATTACTGGTGTGTGAACCAAAGCGGGTGTCCCAGAGATGTTAGGTGCTACGACGCTCTGGGAATGATGACTTGAAGTATGATGGGAAAGGGACGAGCCCGTAGCTGAGAGATTGGCTGGTAGTTCAGCACATGACATATGGGAACCAGGAAGTGCAATGGTCCCCACATTTTTTCTGACCATTCCCGTGGTCGGGATGGCAGCTAAGAAGCTGCTTTCTCCTGGGACGGAGGTCTGCGTGGATGGTGACCTACCTCTGGCTGGGGATGGAGGTGGGGAGCCGAAGAGGGAGTCCTGGTCTTCATCTGAATGATCCATCTGATTAAATGTAAGTTGGACGGTCGCGTCGAGGAATGGATGGAGAAGTCACGTCGATTTCAATGCAGCTGAGGTAGATTTGAATATCATCAGCGAGAATAGAAAGAGGAGGGACACTCACCGATTAAACTCACTCGATCACAGCCCGCTGTGACGGTCTGAGGAAGAGGATGAAAAACAAACAGACACCAAACAAGACAAGTCACGTGAAGCCGACTACACGACGACCTCATTGCGCCAATTCTTCCAAAAATCCCAATGTAGCCAATATCGAGGATGTCTTGAATTCCTTTAACCCAGAAGGTGGCTGCGGAAACGCCATCCAATCCTCATTTCTACAGCCACCTTCTGGTTAAAGGAATCAGAGAAGGACGCGTTCGATAGATTAGAGGCGATTATCACGCCAGTCCTGATGCAATTCCAGAACACTGTTGTGTTTTACTGCTCCTTTCCACGCTGAACGCCAGGCTCAGAGGTGAAGAATCGCAGCCAACCGGATGGTTGCTTGTATCAATTGGCAACGAAACCCGTATCAACCGTTGAAAAGAGGGACTGTCGCTGGCTCGATATCGCGGTCCCAATTGAATGCCACAGCATCGACTCAGATACTGACTCGAGGGTATGGCTCGCCAACCGTGCGTACTTATGTTGCTGCTACCAAATCCATCAATTTTCGCGATGCAATGACATTTTGTCGTCCTGGTTGCCCCACCTCACTAGTGACACTCTTTCTGCACAGCCAGATTCTTCCCTCCCCATTTAGTACAAAGATGCGGGTTTGGTCACGGCCGAGCAGACTTGAACGGTCTCGCGCAGGTCAACTGAATGGTCTCCTTTACTAAGGTCCTGATTGGTCAGATTGGTCGGACCGTATGGCGGCGCTCCCGCTGGTCTAGACCGTTACGTTGGATATCATACCTCGGACCTTGCCTCGGACTTTATCGTGACTCAAGCGGTACAACTGTCCAGCCTAGCCGGCGAGGGTCTAGACCAGCCATTACAGAGTTGCAATATTGCATCGAGTATCTGATGGCACCCTCTCAGTGACCCATCGATCTGTGCCAATAGTTCAGCTCCGCGTTTCTTATATAAATCATGTATGTAGTTTGGAAGGACTCACCTATGAACATCGTCATTCTCCCCATGTCGTTCCGTAATTTCCCCCTCTTTCGTGCGCTGGTTCCCTCACTCCATATCGACGTGGAGGTCGAGTCTCCTCTTCCCCCCGAGCTCGATAGAGAGCTGGAGGATTTGCGGAAACTATCCTTGACCCTTGTATGCACCTCTCACGCCGATATCATTCGTTACTGAGCACCCATCTGCAGCTAATGGCATTCCTCACGTTGGTCATGTTTCAACCGCAGACCCGGCGTATGTACATAGCTGACAACTCTGCGTGGCCAATAGCGTCCACGAGATTTCAGCATCCAATACGCTGGGAGCAGCGACACTGGCCCTTCTTGTTTATACCATCAACCTTCACATCGCCGTCAACGCCCGTTTCTTTCGTGTAAGCTACTCGTTTTAGTCTATTCTCCGCCTTCCGCCTTCCTGCGTACCTGATCGTATTCTCAGAACAGCCCTGTTCTGTCTAGATTTCTGCATGCGGTTCCACTTCTGGGTATATTTTGCATGGTCATCTTCAAGCTCGTGATTGTCGTGCGGTCGCCCGCCGTCATAGCTACCATGCTTCTCGCATGTGTCTTGCCAACACTCGTGATCATCGTTCTCTATCTTGTGAGACGATACGCCGGAAAGATGACGATGCAGCAAGCAGCACCCGTGCTACCAAGTTCTACTAGTATCCCAGCGGTGTCGAGCTAATGCCGACTGGTTGAAATGGGTTTTCAAAAGGGCACAATAGTCGATCAACGTCAACAACAGAGTATACTAATTGTACATACATTTCCTTGGTGGTATCGGGATAAATTACTTGGAGTCATAAATAGGAACTTCTTCCGCGGCAGGCATTACATGCTATCCCATTCATCCCACACCCCTTCCACGGTCGGGAAATGTCCGGTCGGTGTTTGCGGCGTAATTTCTGCGGTCTCCACAAGCTCGACGATTCGATCAGTCAGCCCATCCTCGTCAGCCTTATTTCCTCGCATCGCGACAAACAAGGGTCCGTCAAAAAGTGGTCCCTGGATAAGGAGGCGTATATCGACGGCGTCGATCACTTGCTTGAGCAGACCTGACTGTATATCCCTGATCTCAATGAATTCCGATGAAAAAAGGAGGATATTGGGAGAACGGTGGACGAAAGAGTCGGCTTTGATCTCCCAGCGGATGAACGTCGAGTCACGTGTAGGTTGGCCGTGCTTGGTGATGTAGCATCCCATCGCTGTCAAACGCTTGAGCTGGGCCCAACAAAACAACGGCGACAGCTTCACTCACTGTCATAGATGACCATGAGTTCTGTAGAGTCATGCCTAACAAGTCCAAGAGGTTTGGCACTTTCACATCGGGATTTTAGGTCCGCTATGGCAGAATTATGGGAAGCGCCACTAAAGTCTGGAACAACGGTTACAGTAGCCGGCGTGGAACTGGAGAACTATCATACACAACTTATGGGTAAGGCAGATTCATACTGCGTACCTGCTTATATTAGAAATGACGATGCCTCGTTCGGTACAGATTGCAATCGTCTTAGCCAAAGGCATGACAGCGAATGCTTCCTTGGGGACATACAAGGGCTTGATTGGGATAGGTCATCGATATATCCCATATACTAACAGGAGAAATCATACATACCTCTCCATAAGGTCGGAAGGATAGAAAGCCCCGTGAGCGAATTTCAGAAGGGTAACAAGGCTCCACCATATGCACGGTAACTTGTAAGAAGTTCTTGACGGCATACACAACTAGAATAACGTTATTCAGCCATGGAGGCGATGTGGAAGTAAAAGTGTAATACGGATGCTTCTGTCCCCCATCTGTCCAGCTTGACAGCAAATAACGCTGCCAGTCTGGCCGGCAATCGTCTCGAGAGATGCATCGAGACTGCTCGGTGGTGATTGGTATAGTGCAACTCGCGCGAGCACTTCGAGCGAATACGATAGAAGATAATTGTCATGATGGATGACTATCTTGTTAAAGTCTTGGAGTACAATGATGCTCTTGACGTTCTCGTAAGCCAGGATTTTCCGGTAATCTGATTAGACCTGTGAGCAAGCCGCAGACTTCGGAAGCATACGTAAGGTGTTACTTTCGCCCCTGCGGCCCACGAAAATGCCGGTCGCACAGCCTACCGCCATAAAGGTTTTCCCACCACTGGTAACTGAGAAGCCGTCAGGGTGTTGTTACTACACTAACCGATCCGTACGTACCAAAAGACACTGCCTGGATCACCCGACCAGATGGAGGTCTCTTTGATGCCGCCTGACGTGTCATTCTGGGTATTGGAACCCGAAAAGGACCGTCTTCTATAATTTGAGGTACGAACCACTATCAAGCATGATCTTAGCAAAGAATCCGTGACGAAAGCTAATAATTGCGTCACCTGGTTTCCCTCGCGCCTGACATCATCTACCGCTTTTGCGTTGACCATGGCATCATACCACTTCTTCCGGATGGCTTCCGATGGTGCATATAGGGTGTATCGCCGAGTAGATTTTTCGAAGGCATGGTAAATTGTGAATGGGTAGATCGGGCGATGAGCCCCTCGCAAGCTGTCTAGAATGCCACCTTCCTCCACGCGTTCTTTCCTGCTCTCCGGATGATCCTCGAAGCTACCCAGCCTTAAATATTCCAACGGAATGGGCTAGACTGACATCCATACGTGAGCTTGGTGAGATCACAGAATTGGCGCACCCGAGATGTAACCAGACGTTTCGTCACACCTCCACGTTTTTCTTCTTTCGTTATCAACACTGCAATGCTATTAGTAATAAAAATAAAATCCAAGAAACACATACAAAAGTTGTCTAATAATGCTACATAGAGCTCATACCATGGGTTCCACTCCATCTCGGATTTGGACCTGCGGACCAACGATCCGGCATAAATAAGCGAACGGGAATCACTGTACCAGTCCAATTCCTGAAACACATGAGTATAGGCGAAGAGCAAGAAAGAGGAATTCCATTACAATGGTCTCTCCCTTGTTGAAGACGAGACTTTCACACAGATCCCAAAACTTTACTTTGTTTTCTGCTGCCTCGATTCCAGGTTGGGTACTCTTCAAGAAATCGTTCAGAATGGATAATATAACAGGGAGATCTTCAGAGTCCGGATGATTAGCATCGGTTAGTTTATGGAGATGTTCAAGAATAAGATTAAGGCGTGGAAGACGTGTCACAGGTCGTGAAAGGAACGTGATCAAGTCCCGTTTTTTGACTCGCGGGTCTTGAGAACACTCTTGCATGAATTCCTGATAAAGTCTGTTATATTTGAGTTCCGTCCGATGTCGTTGCTCCGCTAGTGGGTAGTGTTTGATATAGGACTCGTAATCGCCCTGGAATTGAAACACGGCTAGTGAATGTTGAGCTAAATTTCAAGGTTTGCGAAAAGGGTGTGAGCCCACATTCAAGGATGATATCAGCAACACTTTGAACGAGAGGGTGTTGTTCTTGTTGTCTTTCGAACAGCGATGTGATCATTTGTTCGTGTCGCATACATATTTGCTCAAGGTTCCAAAAGACGATGGACAGAAAGTTCTGTTGTCGGTTTGCGTCACCTACTATGGGTGGCGAAGCCGAGGCAAGAGGTTCGACAAAGACCTTTGTCGTACTTGTGTGCGTGATAACGATAGATGGGGACGATATAACCTTACCTCCTGGATGAGCTTGAGGTCTGTGACATAATCCCGTTCCGATTTGAACACTTCGAAGAGCACAGATTGTCGTTCGACTTCTCGTTTTCCGAGAGCCTCGCGTGCTTCAGGGGGGACGAGATGATACCATTCTTCGTCCTTCTCCGCAAGTTCACCGCGCTGGAACCGTCGGAGACCTTCTTCTGACTGGAGGCTGCACGTGTCTTAGTCATTGCGCGCAAGACAAGGCCAAGCCACACACGTCATATTGGACAACTCTCGGGTCAACATATTGAGTTTGAAGTCCGCCTGCTAGCGGAATTAAGGTCGACGGATCACCTACACAGGGAAAACACACCTCGTCTGCGGGAAGATTGTAGGAGGGAGAAAAGGGCGATGTCAGGTCATAATCGCTGTTGAACGGGTCCGCAGAGAAATGGTCGCTGTCGGACTTGGTTGATCGGTGGTAATACTCATGAGCTACCTGTCGTTGAGACGCAGATCGGTGCATATGTGCCTCGGGAGCTTGAAGGGTGAGATCTGGTGGCATTGATTCTAAGGCACTGAGAGTGCGAACGCGCGTTTGAGGTGGATTTGCGAGCCGGTGGGCCTGCTGCCTTGGGGTTGGTGTGGTGTCCCAAGGGTTTTGAACGCCATTTGGCACAGGATCAGGCTCTACAGCATACGAAGTGAAGTATTCGAGGTTTGATGGTGGCCGATTATAAGCATCGCGGGGAATAGAAAGATGCGGATGAGGTCGGTGCATGGCGTAGTAGAAGATGACCAAGGTTCGAGTTGCTCAGAAACACTAATAACTCACATTGGCACGTGACTAATACCTACAAGGTGTATGAGGACAGCTCCACCTTCTTCAGCAACCCCTTGAGCGTGTTGCTACTCCGGTTGCAGTTGCTCTGCAACCATCTTTCCATCTCCATCCGCACATCTCTTAGCTCCTCGCAGATCGGCAGGCCCGCGTCTGCCCGCATTCGGCAAGGGTTCAGCAACATGTCAAACAACCTCGTCAGTATATCCGTTTGCCAGTATCGCTTGAATGGCGTGGCGATCTTGTAAATGCGATCCGATTCCCTAGAGTCAGACGTGTGTGTCACTGACGATGCTTCGATGTATTTTCCGAACAGCATGCAGTACACGATCCCTGCGAGCCCAAAATAGTCTGTCTGGTACGTCCAGGGCCGCCCCTCACGGATCTCAAAGCAATCCCGGTCGTCTGTGGTCCAGTCGGCAATAAATTGTTGACTGTGGCGTGCTGGGAAGAGTGATGTATCAATGGTCCGTCCAAAGTCGATCACTTTGATACCCCGGTACTTCCAGCCGCCTTCTCCGTTTGGTTGATAGAGGCTAGACAACGATGCTCCTCCGGGCAGTTCCTCCAACCGAAGCAGACAGTTATCGATTTTGAGGTCTCCGTGGATAAGGCCTGCACCGTGCATACCCTCCAGAAAACGTAAAAGTTCGATAGTGAAGAAGAACACCAGAAGCTCGTCCATGCAAGCCCCTTGTTGCGAAATACCTGCCGGTCCAGCACGATTTACTGCATCCAAAAGCGAACCGTGTGGACAGAGCTCCAGAAGCAAGTGCGACTCGTCGCGGAAAGCGTACAACGCGTAGGGTGTAATTATCGAGCGCGTCAACGGTGCAGGGAACGTCCTATGAATCCGTCGAAGGATGTGGAACTCCCAGAGATTGCGAGGCTTTACGACCTTCAGTGCCACCAAGGAGTTGTCATCTTCTTCGTCCTCGTCAATGTCGACATCAAAATCCTGATCATCCCCCTCACCACCAGATTTGGTGACTTCTCGTGCGGAAAACACGGCACCAAACCCTCCTTCTCCAAGTTTTCCTGACACCGTTATTGGCCTCCCTGCAAGGTTGATCAACATTTTGTCATCATTCGTCGATGCACCTTTTCCGCTCTTTCTCGCTACTCGTGCTGCAAATCGTTGCAGTCCTTCCAACATGCCCCCATCGTTGATCCTAAGATCATGGAAATCATCATCTGCAGGGAGGAGCGAAAGAAGGGTCGAAATGATCTGCGGATCTGAAGGTACACAAGGATTGGGTGGTCTGAAGGCTGACACGACTGCCAGAGAGTCCGATAGGCTGAGCGTCCCCGTGCGTTCTTCGATCGGCTCGAGGTCGTTCTGTAGGATATCTTGTGCATCGCGGAGGCCGTCGTCGTCGTCTTCCTGCTCGCGTACCTCCCTGGCTAGCTTTTCTGCCACTTCAACAGCATATCGACTACTTTCCCGCCCTCCTCGCTCCCTCCATTCTGGTTCCTCGTTGAGGGCATCTCTGGTAGTGGTCGGCGTCGGGAATCCCCTCGTGCTAAACTCGCACGTCCGTTCGGTAATCGGAGTCATGACGTTGATTCGGCCGAATCTGCCGCCTAGTGGTGGGTGGTAGCTCTCCTCTTCCTCATCGGCAAAACCTTCCTCGTGAAATGCGTCTTCACCACCGTACACCTCCTCTTGCACAGGTTGACGATAATCGTCTTCGTCGTCGAACTGGCTGTCGCTAGATGATACGACTGCAGCCTCCATTTCCGCTTCCATTTCGCCACCTTCATAAGGATACCCATCTTCACTCTCGGAAAAACCACTGCGGCTGCTACTGCTAATGGCATTACCGTCTTCCGCGTCAGGGTCCCCAATGGTGTCGCGTAAGTCGGCCTCACTTGACTCGTCCGTAGAGGCTTCCTCAAAGATCGGTTGGATTGGCGTCATACGTGGCTGCAATACATTGGGCTTCTTCCCTGAAGCTGGGGTCGCCGCGGACTGCACGTTGTCAATGAAGGGTTTGAATGTACCAGCTACCGTACTGGCGCCAATACCAAGGCTCGCAGCGGAAGGAGGCTTCGGGGTGAACACGCTTCCACCGCCAGTACCCAGGCTCGCGTTCTCGCCCTGGCCTTGACCTGGTGGACGGGAGAACACTTTGAAAGGCGCTTTTGAGTCTGCAAACGGAACGAACGCCTGAGGCAGTTGTCCCTGTCCTTGATTCTCGTCTTTGACGTCTGGGGTTATCTTCGTCTGCGAGGGCCGGACGAGTGGCTCCTTCTGGGAAACAGGTGTAAAGGGCTTTGAAAACACCGGTAATCCTTGTGGCTCCTCCGAGATGACTTTGAGAACGGATGGTTTTGTTCCATTCGGAGGCGCCTGCCTCCCGCCAGAGGGTTTCGCAGAGGCATCTTTGGTTGGGACAAAGCCAGACTCTTTGAGGGAAAGTGCCCGACGACCGGCCTCTGGGGCGGCGGCAATCTGTTTAGGTTCGTCGACATATGGTTTAAACTAGATATAATCGTCACATGAGACTGCGTAAATCACAAGCATGATAAGGATAACTTCTTTTCTGAATTTACCTTGATCGAGGAAGCCGGATTCTCCTTGCGTGGTGCGCTTTCGTCGACGAATGGCCTGAATGCTATTAAAGGTCATGTTCAAAATGTGGCCCAAAAGTTGTCCTTCAATGACTTGCCTGAGCCCGGAACCCTTGCGTTTTCGCCCTGCGAAGAAGCATGAGAAGCCTCCGACTTGGATTCGGAGACGGCCTTTCGTCCACCCATAGGTTCGATTTTCCGCACAGGGGCGTGCTTACTACCTGGCATGGCACGCTTGACCGTTTTGTCCGGAGAATTATACATGCCAAAGACATCCGCCAAGGCTTCCTTTGTATTGATCGTCACGGTAGGTTCACTGGCATTGACGACATTGGTACTCTTTCGTTTTCCTCCAGCAGCCGTAGCGCCCATATTCTGCGTGCTTCTGGACCCGTCGTCGTTGAAGTTAACCTTCACCGCGCCAGAGGAGGAATCACGCAGCTCCGAAGCAGGTGGCGGGCCCCATTTCTTGCCTAGAAGACCCATTGAACGAGCCCGCACCTCCTGCGCCGAATACTCAACTCCAGAAGGTGTGAACAACAACGAGAGGTTGAAACGGAGCTTCTCGGGCCGTCTCCCTGGTGCTGGAGGGGCAAGCATAGGCGCATATCGACCATGAGCGGTTGTAGAGGTCGAAGGAGCACCAGATGATGATTTCGCGGTCGAGGAAGAGGTCGAGGGTACTGGATCATGATTCTTGAATGGATTCCGTCGCAGTGCATCGACATCCGAGTTACCACTCGTCCGAAATGGGGTTGACGAGTGTTTCGAGGCAGGACGGGATTGGAACTCCCGATAGCGCTTCTTGAGCCGTTCAATGGGGCGTGCACTGCGCGATATTCCGGTTCGAAACACCTTGTCGGCGTCAGTACGTCTAAGTTAGGCGCAAGTCAGTTTCTAACGACGACGAACAAAATCCTGGTACGCACCGTCCTTCCTTTTCAAGTGCCAGAGCGTATTCCTCCCACAACAACCCATAGACGGAGCCGATCTCCTTCTTCACTAAATACGCATGGACGAGGGTGGGTTTCTCGACCATCTTTGCGTACGTGCACCAAAGCTTCAGATATCTCAGATCGCCGCTGTACCGCGCATCGTCCTTAAATTTTCTAGTAGCCTCTTCGAGTAATTGTATGAGACCTGAGCTGAGGTCGGTCTCGGGGAAGGTGCGCGATGTCCATTTGATGAAATCGTCATACGCGGCAAGGGGGTCCTCGTCTTCTTCAAGGGCCTCTGCGATGCTAGCGCGATATTCGGCGCGTTCCTGCTCGAGTTGGGAAGCACGCAACGGGGGCATTGAGTGTTCGGTAGACACACGGGAGTGTTGGTTGGACTTTCAAATTTCAAATTCTAGGCGACGCGTTCGGTCACGTGAACGTCGGCCTGTGTGCCCCCAAATTCTTTTCGGTCAATTTAGCCTGTGGTTTCATGTACACTTGTATGTGAATGTGAATTGTCAACTTCCTAGAAACAAGCAATGAAAAGGGACAGTAGTCCAGTCTATGTAATACAAGTTCTCATCAATATCACCTTGAATTCCGTTTGCAGAGTCCAGCCGTGCATCGACAGACACACGTGAAGAGAGACAAAGCAAAGAGAAGACAAGGCAGATCCCCCGACGACACAGGCCGTTAGTGCAGTAGCAAGGTCATCGCGCCCCCGGAGTTGCAAGCAGAGCTCACAGGGGACAAGGGCGACAAAAATTTGATAACCAGAAAATGAGGGCGGTGCCCTCATAATAGTGGTTAAACTATTAAGAACAGATACTACACTTGATCTAAGCCAAAAGGCCAGAGTGGTAAAGATTCAGGGATTCTCAGCACCGCGTTATATACGTTTGTCGACTCGCGCACGGACCACCACGGGGTTACCACGGCTTTGCCCAATCGGTATCACGACCACCATCCTGTATCCAAAGCAATTTATGCTAGAAGAGTATGGTAACTATACAATCCTAAAAGACCCTAGACGTGTCTGCCTCGGCCTTGGGCGTATGACATACAACAGGGACTAGCATGATCGCTCTCGAGCTCACAACAACAGTAGCATGAGTGGAAAAGGTAAACGAATGACGCAGCAGAGCCATGTTCATGCATGACCTACACCACCCATCGGTGGCGGGGCTGGACCCGCCTCATACGCGTGGGGAGGCCCGTTGGGACCTCCCGGGGGCATCATCATAGGGTACGGAACGGCGTGTTGTACTGTCCAAATGTACTTCAGTCACAGGAAAAGATCGAGCTGGAATCAAGACGAACATTGTGGACTCTGGTGATAGTATGGGTGTGCGTGCATCGGGGTGGGGGTAGGTGGCATGGACGGACGAGGAGCTGCACCGTTTGGCGGAGGGGGATACGTGCCAGGGGGTGGTGGCATGTATTGTGGCGCTGGATGAAGGACTATTAGTTCATGACGTTTATGATGCGACATGAAACGCACGAGGCATTTGTGGCATGGGCGATGCGGCATACATAGCTGCTCAATAGGTCAGTCATCCCTCATAGGTAGATGGACGACAACTCACGTTGCGCATTTGGTGGTATGGTGGGGGGGTAGGGCATTGGCTGCATGAAAGGTGCTGATACAAAAGCACCAGGCGGTGGTGGAGCCATGCCGGGCATCATAGGCTGAAGCGGGTGATTAATTCCTGTGATGAAATCAATGACCACGAATCCTGACCTGTCCATGGTGATAATAAGGAACGTATATAAAACGCTGCTCCCCCTCCTCGTATGGATGATGTGTGACGGGGGGCGGACCAGGCGGTGCCATGTGAGCAGGTTGCTGAGGTGGTTGGTGAGGCACAGGAGGGAACATGTTTGCGTATCGTTTGCCACTATATGGCCACATCGCAGCTAATACTATATAAGACTGGTATACAGAAAGAGATGAACAGGACATACTGATATTGTTAGCTTCAACAACTTTGTTGTGCTTGAAAGGATTGAAATCATCCTTTACATGAACCGTAGCCTTCTTGACGACCTTCGTGCCGAAGAAAGGATTGGGAGTAGAAGGCGTCTATAGAGACTTTGAGCGACGCTGGATCATCGACTCAGCAAAAGTCTTACCGATTCAGCTGGCTTGACTTGCGGTGATGCCGAAGCAGAAGCCGAGGTAGTGCTAGGAATGGGCGAAGTGGGACCCTACAAAAAGGAAACAAACACTTGGATATCAGCATCACAGTGGGGGATAGTAGCACATTCGCTATTACAGGGGTGAAGGCATTTGCTTTTGGATTCGGCCGGAAGGACGACGCGTTCGCATTCAGCCTATTTGACGAGGTGGGGGAAGTGGGTACAGTACTCGTTGACGAGCTTCCATTTGTTGGTGGGCTAGGTGACTTCGTCTTATTCCCTTTGAAAGGGGGTATGGGTTGTATGTACATGTTGATGGTCGGCTTCCCGTTTGTCTTGCCAGGCTCCGATTGTTTGGCAATGACCTTGGACGTCGAAGCTGAAGTCAGCGCAGGAGATTTTATTGAGGCAGTAGCAACCGCGATGGGTTTTCGCGCTGTTTCAGCTGCAACCTTGGCGGAGGCAGGTACCTGCGGCATACGTGACGCACTGGGAGATGGGTTGAGTGTTCCTACAGCACCAATGGTTCGAGCTGTCGACGATGTGGCGTCCTGAGAAGCTTTTTCACGAATCTGTCGCTGCTTTTCTTCATCCTTGGCCAGAATTGGCACTAGGTCATCAGGCATGGGTCTGTTAAGCTACACGATGTTGCACGTGCTTTAGTGACCATCGGAGAATATGTAAAACTAAAACACTGACCTTGAACGTCTGAGAGAACTTGAGTAGTTCAGCTTTGCGTTTATCCATCTCACTTTTGACTAGAGCCTGCTTCTTTTGAGTCAAGCGCTGCCTCTCATTAGTCACAAAATCACGGAACGCTGGGAGAGGATCTGCTGGCGGCTATTAAGTCACCAATGGAAAGTATGAAGAGGTAAGAAGGCTGATCCGACGCTCGGAGGTATAGAAATAGTCATATACCTTATTTACCGACGACGTAGATGGCGCTGGAGAAGTCGATTTGGCAGTAGGGGGCGCTTCCTTCGAAGCCGCCGCAGTTCCGTCAGGACCATTGACGGAAACCTTGGGAATTTCGGTTTTCGGTGGAGGACTGCTGATCACCGAAGCTCCAGCAGAATTTGTCTGTTGTTGGTGTTGTTTGCGTGCACCTGGCGGGATATACGCGTTCGAACCACGAACGACTGCGCCGTACCTGTGCATACCATAAGGATATGTAAATAAGACGCGAATTAAACGGCATACTTGTCTTCCTCATTGACACCACTATCATCCACGCTCAGATTCCTCTCTTCTGCCACATGCGGATTGTTGGTGGTACTCTGTAAGATCGGTGAGTATGCCATTGAATATGCATTAGAACATCATCGCATTTTGAGGACATACCCCCATAATCTCGCTAGCAATTCGCTGTGCCTTTCGTTCCCTTTCCTTGAAGTCTGCCGCAGACCTATCCAATTTGGTCGTGTAAACCTCCTCGTCAAACGACGTCGTCACACCGAACATCTGCTCGTTGGCGGCGAATTGATCCCACGAGGTGTTAGTGACAGCCCCAGGTCCGAACGTAATTTCATCTCCGACCCCATCATGGTGGGTTGTAGGTGCACCGGGTGAGGCTTGCGAGTCTGAGGAGGTTTGCCATGCCTGTAACTCGCGCTCCCGTGAAACCTTGCCCTTGCTGATATCAGTGTCCGTCCGAAATGCTAGAACGAAAAACGGTCATATTAGCATTAATGTTGAGTTGAAAAAAGTGTATAGGAAAGACGCCGAACAATTCAGTCTCAGCGCGGTATGGGCGAGTGAATTTGCATTCGTGGACTCACTGTCGCCGTTGGGCAGTTTCGCATCAGCAGGCCCAGACTGCCAAGTATCGATATTGGAGGAAACGATAAAAAGAGAGTCTTTCAGAGGAGTGCCCGGTTTCGATATCTCCTTGACATCCTTCAGAGTGACACCGGTAGCGTCTCCGTCAGGGCTTGTAGAGGAGATGACACCCTCATAACGCTGACCGGATTTCGTCAACAAGGTGACGGTTGTACCCTAGTATGTGACGGAAGATGTAGGCTCGTGACATGGGACGAAAATCGGATACGCAAGACGCACAGTCAGACCAGCCAGACTCTGTAGGATGCGATCCTGGACCGTATCTTGAGAACGAGTGCCATTGGTGTGGGCAGACAAGGGGGGGAAACCCCCCGGAGCAGGAGCGGGAGGGCCATTAGGAAGGCGGGAGGTGGTGTTTGCTGGAGAGAACGTGGGGGAGGCCCTTGCCCCTGACCAAGCTGGACGACTAAATCGGGGAGAAGAGGAAGAGTAAGGCTGATGACAAGGAACATTAGTAGCGAAGATGGAGTGGAAACATACCGGGTAGTGGGGTCTGCCATACCCTTCCTAGGCTGCTTTGAACGGGAAGTGGTTGCCATTGCGAAGAGATAAGAAGAAAGAAAAATCAAGGAAAGAAGATGCGAGAAAAGGTAGCAAAAGACAGCAGAAATGACGAGAGATAGCAAGCAGGACGCGACTAAAGACCGCCTGTACAAGAGGAATCAAGCTTAAGGCTTGCAAAACGTTGAGCCCGCTGTTATGGCTTGGAAGGGGAGAAAAAAATAGACCCTTTCAAGAGAAGAAGAAGGGAAACAATTTTATGTTTCGTGCGGGCGGTTGACTGCAGAGTCAAGTCGAAAAGTCGCTCACTCAAGGCCTTCGAAGCCCAATGGCAACTGCAAGCCAAACCCCGCGGGAACTCCACACCGCTTCCACCAAAAGGACCCCAAGCACAAGCATCGCCTGCTCTCTTTTTCTTCTCCACGACGTGCACGACGACGACCCGCATATGTGTCCGCGTACCCTACGGCTTTGCTCGTCGTGTCCAGTGCTCAGACCGCCCGTCCTCATCGTCGGGCGGGACGACACCGCGCCACCCGGAGTTTGAATGTGGTCGCAGGGGTCCTAGCGCGTGTTGTGGCTTCCTCGCTGCTGGCTCATTGCCAATGCGACGACCTTGTAGTCATGCTCCAAAAGAGCCTTGGCTCGGACCGTGATTATCGACTCTCTCAGTGATTTTACCCTGAGTATGCAGAAGCGGGTGTTGTTCGCGATCTGACAGCAGAATCTAATCTGACCAGGTGATCGCAGCGTTCATCTTGCCAACGGAAGGGCCCAGCTCTGACCCTCAAACACCACCCAAATACATTAACTTGCCCGGGTCTAATAGTTATATGGCCTTTGGGTGGAGTCATCCCGATGCAAAACACGCTTCATCATTCGTTTCGCAATATCCCACCGATTCAAACGATTACTGCACAGACGCCGAGAAGAGTTTCTACGGAGCATCACACCGGGCACAAATGAAACTTCCATCCCAGCCAGCGCGGTGAGTCTTCCTCAGATCCGGAATGCCAACGGATGTCCTCGCCGGTAAAGGTGTCCGACTCACGTTCTCAATCAGTCTATCACATTTGCCTCGTCAGACAGAACGTTGCGGATTTCCGAGGGGGTCCATCATTGGGACGACATGACTCATCGTATGTCAATCACCTTGACACACTGTATCTGGCAGTGCATCATGACATGGCGCTTTCTTAGAGGTAACGTGTCTACCTTTTAGGCCCTACCACATACCTAAAGTTCTTCCTAGGACCATGCAGAGTGGTACGGTGTTTCTCCGCTCCCCGTAACATTCCCTCAGGATATTCCCACTCGAGCATGTGCACTTCGGGTCTATATCACGTTCATCTTGGAGTGGAGAACCCTGAAACAAGAATGGACGACCATTCTTCCTTGTTAAGGAACATGCAATTTATATCACAGATCCTTTTGGAGATTAGAACAAATTTAAACTGCTTACGGTGTCATGCACCAGAAAATGATCAATTTAAAAGGCGTGGTAAATCATCGACTAGTCCCTCGTTCTTATCGCCTATCATGTCCTATCCGACAGTTCATCTGCGCGATGTTGCCCCTCAATCACACTTTATGACTTCATGGGAGAGGGTCAAGCACACCAAAGTCCTTTTGATTGCTGAATTGTTTGCCGAAATGGTATTCCATGCCTGTCACACCCTCTCAGATGCGACTGACGCCTCGATTGTTTACAGCTCGGTGTATTTTTCTATGTTTACGCGGGTTAATTAAACTTCTCTGTTTCGAAGACAGTACCCCTTTGACAACCAATCCTCTCTACGCCACAGGTGTCGGAACTACAGCTGCTTTTATTGTTGGGAATCTCACATCTCAGCCAATTGGCTGTCCGTCCATGTTTCCATCCATAGCATAGCATTTAGTGCTGACCTTGACGGCCAGCTCTATTCACCATCGGTGTTGCTTACGCTATCGGAATCGTGCTTGCGGTCACGATCTGTGCTGCGTCCTCTGATGGTCACTTCAGTCCTGGTGTTACCATCGCATCCGTCATCTTTAGAGATTTTCCTGTGCGAAAGGCGCCCCTGTACGTTCTCTTCTGCATAGTTCTCTGTGCCCAACATAGTGGATTAATGGTAATATTGAACATAGGTACATATTGGCTCAGATTTTTGGCTCGTATCTGGCATGCCTCTGTGTGTATGTGCAATGGAAAGACTTGGTTGTGGTATGTTTTTCCTCGAAAGTTCAGAAAGGACAAGTCTCAACCTTGCAAAGGCTGCGGAAGGCGTTCTCATTGAAAAAGGCGTCTATGACACATTAATGTTTACTCCGGATGGACCCGGAGGCATATTCGGGCTGTACGTATTGCCCGGGACGAACTTAAACCGGGTTCTTTTCAATGAATTTGTGACTGTAAGCATTCCCTGCTCCCCTTTTAGCAGTCGGTTTGACTTAGCTTATATTCAAAGGACCTCGTAATGGGCTTCGCGATAAGCGCGTGCCTTGATCCAACCAATCACCTGATACCACCAGCGGCTGCACCATGGTTGATTGGATTCACATAGTACGAACCCTTTGCATCACTTGTTAAGTGTTCTTCTGATCCCTACCGCAAGTGGCATCGCAATATGGGGATTTGCCCCGACAGCAAGTGTGTGCATCCTCTGTATTTCCTAGCCCCGTTTATGTATCATCGACCTTTTCTCACAGTTGCAGCAAACACGGCGCGTGACGTCGGAGGACGTCTGATGGCACTGACAATCTGGGGTCGCCAAGCTGCCGGTGGCCCGTACGCAGCAATAGCTGCGCTCACAAACATCCCAGCGATGATCCTCGCATTCTTCCTTTATCGCACGTTCCTCGGCTCTTTCTCTCGCAGTACGTACTTGAAATTCTCACTCAGAGGTTCGAACGAGAAGTTGACGCGAATGCGCGCTGGTTCGGTAGCCCTAACGCCACAGCATCTCGCGCTCCTTAGAGCACAGAAGATGTACCGGGAAGACAATGGTCTTGTTCCGGTGAACACCCAGTCAGTTCTTGACCCACACGGGGGTTCGTCCTCGGGATCATTCGATGACAAGATTGGCAATACAGTGGTGGAGATTGATGCTAGAAACGTCTAAGCAGGATGGATTGGATGATGATTTGCGGAAGAAAGGTTGTTTCTCATCGGAAAGGATAGCGAGGCATAACATGCGATCGACCTAAACATATTCCGCATGGATTGATAGTTTATTACATGAAGCACATGCTTTTCTTGTTCTATTGCATGAAGAAACTTCGAAATTCTATTCGACTACATTGTTACAACTTTGGTGGCGATCCGCTCGAGACTTGGATGACCCTGCTCGATGTGTATTATCATTCCAGGCGTTCAAGGAGAAAATCGGGACTTACAGTTTTCCAGTGTTTTCTCCGGAAAATAACATCAGCAACGCCTTTGGTGCATTCTCGAGACCCTCGACAATATGGAACTTTCGTTTGAGCGTGCCGTCAGCAAGGCCAACCGCCAGGTCAGCGATCGCTTTGGGAAACTGGGAAGTATAATCAAGACTATTCAAGGAGAGAGTGAACAAATTCGGCTGTGGACAACAAAAGAGCGTGCCACTACGTACACCACAAAGCCTTGGATCGCGGCTCGTTGAGTGATCAGATTCAAATAGTTTTCAAGGCCACGAGGTGTCTGCGAGTCTGACAACGAATAAGAGCACGCCCTAATACAAGTCAAGCTTGGTCAACGCACTGTAGGCAGATATGGCACCTGGAATGTCATTTATCGTTAGCAGATTCATCATCTTCATGCATAAAAAACGGAGACGCACCACAAAGTGCTATTCTCGCATTCTTGTTTAATCGCTTCAAGGCCATATCCAATATCTCTCCCCCAACATTGTCAAAGAAGA
>JBBPTK010000048.1:30825-41561 GCA_038094135.1 Spongiforma cf. squarepantsii | reverse complement strand
TGGGTTCGCCGAAATGCAGTAGGGGAAATATGAATTATACCGAGCATGTACCTCAAGCCCTCAAGGGTCGATGTGATGTAGAACTTTTTTTCATTGCGACGTCCGTGTGACAAGGTCTGCATAGCATACTATGACTAGAGTCGCATCATGGGTGATGTCGATGAGTCTCTTGTGAGTTTTGGTTGCTTTCTTTGTCATGGAAACATAATCGAGTCACGTGCTTCTAGCTCGGGTTCCAAGGTGTGCCGGTTGGATCTAGCCGGATTTTAATGGTTTGAACCCACCGGCCGACCGCCAGTGTCATGGTTAGTTAGTTGTACAAGTTTGAGTCAGTTGCCAGTTTGCATGCTTAAGTGCTGTGCGGCGATGCTGTCTTGGGGATGGATCGATGAACGTTCACGTTCGCGTTCGACGGTTGGTTTCACACATGCTTTGATGCTTAGTTTCCCAGACTATTTGATAAATTAGATCTGTACGTATCGGATTGTACCGTAGACTCACCCGATCAATTTGTGGAGTCTACAGAACGGACGGTGCGACCCGCTGGCAAGTTACCAAGTGCGCGGGATAGCTCGGATTGGATGACCTGCCTGATTCCGGATCCATAGGGGAGCCGGAACAGAAGAAAAGGTGCCTTGAAGGACTTGGCAGAGGAAGTTGTCTCCAGTTGCAGTTGGATGATCTCGGATCTTGCGTCACGAATATCGCGGGAATTGCGATCGCTTGCGAAGTTGGCGACAATTCAGTCTTACCACCCACTGTAACTTCAGGGATTCTCTGTAGAACGTGCGCTGAAAGGGCGCAATATTTAAATAATTGTCATCGAATGTACGTATGAAAGTCGTAGGTATGTGTGTATGCGCACCCCGTATCCGAGTGCCGGATCTTGTACTCTTCAACCGGCGTCACTACTCGAGGGTATAAATATTTGACTCGCCCCCCCCCACAGATCATCAATACCTTCTCCATTTCAACCTGTACACTCATGTCCGCAAACCCTCTACAACAAAGGCACCAGCTTCATGCTGGTGATGGACCCTACGGTCCAAATGGTAGCTCCAAAGCCAGCAGTGAGGCGTCCTTGCAACGCGTCAAAAACTTGCCCGGGTACACAACGCCTGTCTTCAAAGGCAAGGAAGAACAGCGCTCCAAGGTTCAAGCCGAAGTCACTGCCAAGGTTAGACTTTGACAGCCAGTTCCCTTCTTGATCTGTCTTAATCGTCCTGGCAGGGCTTCATCCCCCGCGAGTTGGTCGCCAACGAGGTCGTCTGGTTCTACTCCCACCTTGGCATCGACGATACCTATTTTCAGAATGAGTCGACCGCCGTCATCTCAGATCATATCATCGCGCTCTTTGGCGCCAAGGTGCTCGCGTTCACCAAGCACGATCCGACAAAACTCGTCATTGATCTCGAGCGAATCGACGAGAAAGGAAATGGCGCCACATTTATCCATACCAGCGCTCCAGGTTTGACAACCACCGAGGGACCTGGCGCTACTTGTGAAACCAGGTATTTCCGGACACATCATTCCATTTTTGTCTTGCTGATGGACCTCCTCTAGGATCGACGCCTTGTTCCTGGACAGTTCCACTCCTAATAATTGTTACCGTCTGGAGACATACCGTTCTACGGGTTCCATTTCGGCGACTGCCTCTCAGCAGCTCCGTTGTTACTTCGTGACCAAGTGCCATTTCCCCGCTGAACGTCCACCCTCATCCCGTACTGATGGACGTACCGACATTCACTCGGTCTCTGATCCGGTCTTCCTCGAGAAGGCCACTGAAAATACGCTTGAGATTTATCAGAAGATAATGTGGCAGGTCGAAAGCCGTTACGGCCCTGTCATGGAAGTCTTCGAGGTCGAGGGTACCCGCGAGAGGCGTCTTGTCATCGGCTACAAGATGGGTGGAACCTCCCGGTTCTTTAGGTACGCTCTCGTTCCCAAATAAAGCATTTGTACTCACGATCAATGACAGCGCGCTGTCTAATCTGTACCATTACTACCAGTTGTACTCTGCTCGCAAGTACGTCGAGCAGTTCTCCAATGGCATCACGATTATATCGTTGTACCTCAATCCCATGCCAAATTCGACTGCTCCTCCAATCGAGAGTTCTATCTTCCAAGTGATGAAGGAGGCCTCGTTGTTGTACTGCCTTCCAGACAACCCATTCTTCAACAATCCCGAACACTCGAACCACGCTGTCCAGGAAGCTACGTATGCTTGTGAGTGATCTCATCCGGTCCGCTCGGTACCAGTATAGCTGACTACCATCAGACTGTGGTTGGGTCTTTGCGCAACACTTCTGCAATCGCCTCGGGCCTGCATATCTACATCTGAGGAACATCTTGGACGAATCCAACCCCCTTCACATGGAGGTACTCAGTGGTATCAAGAGACGCTTCAGAGAAGAGACCTTTACTCGGGAAAGCATCGCCCAAGTCATTCATGCCCACTCAGAGCTGGTAAGTATGGCCGAAAGCGATCATGGGCACCTTTCTGAAGATATTTCAGATACGCCTGCTCTACGTCAACTTTGCCATGGTTCACTACCCGAGTGTTGACGATGATTCACTCAAGTACGTCTGCCGCTTAAAGCACCGAGTGGTTATCTGATAGATTGTATTAGGCCTACCTTGTCATACCAGCGGTTGCAGACCACTCAGCCTCTTACAGATGAGGAACTGTACGATAAGATCAGACGCACAGTCCCAAACAAGCAAGATTTGCAAGTTCTTGAAAGTTTCTTGATTTTCAACAAGTACGTTTTTCGTTCTTGTCTAAATAGTATTCATATTGATTCTTCTCGCCAGGCACGTTCTCAAGACTAACTTTTATCAGCCGACAAAAGTTGCACTCTCATTCCGCCTTGCACCTGATTTCCTCCCAGAGGTGGAATACCCAAAGAAGCCGTTTGGCATGTTTTTCGTCATTGGAAATGAATTCCGTGGTTTCCACATTCGCTTTAGAGATGTCGCCCGCGGCGGTATTCGTATCGTCATGTCCAGGAACAAAGAGTGAGTGCGATATGCTTGAATCCTGCGCATTGCGTTGACATTTCTGTAGGAACTACTCCATCAACCAGAGAATGCTATTTGACGAAAACTACGGCTTGGCTGCAACGCAGTCGTTGAAGAACAAGGATATACCGGAAGGAGGCGCCAAAGGGACTATCTTACCCTCGTACGTTGAACGTGTTTTCCCGTGCGATAGGAACTGAGAAACATCGCCATGTAGCCTCGGCGCTAGTCCACGGTTGTGCTTCGAAAAATACGTAGATGTAAGTCACGTGCACTTTTGTGGGGTGTATCTCATGCAAGTGATTGGCAGGCGGTCATAGATTTGTTGATACCTGGGCAGACACCCGGAATCAAGGAACGTCTGGTTGACCTGTACGGTAAACCAGAATTACTCTTCTTTGGCCCTGATGGTCCGTTCTTTCTTCGCTCAATCATATGTTATGTTGACCAGTTATATTCCAGAGGGCACCGCAGATATGATGGATTGGGCAGCGTGTAAGCAAATCATTTATGAACCTTGTTCAACAAGCCTGATTTTCCTTCAGTACACGCTCGTGACCGCGGCGCAGAAAAGTGGTGGAAGTCGTTCACCACCGGCAAGAGTGCTAAATTGCTCGGTGGAGTGCCTCACGACACGTACGGAATGACTTCTCTGTCGATTCGACAATACGTCTTGGGTATTTACAAGCAACTCGGTCTGAGAGAGAAGGATGTGACCAAGGTTCAGACTGGTGGCCCCGGTAGGTAACATTGCCTGATTATGACAACCGTTCTAATCAATTTTGGTTGACAGATGGGGATCTTGGCTCTAGTATGTGTTCACAAAGCGCTTCATGATCACACGCTTATAGAAATATAGACGAAATTTTGCTGAGCTCTGACAAGACGATTGCGGTCATCGATGGCAGTGGCGTTCTCGCAGATCCCGCTGGCATTAACCGTGATGAGCTTGTGCGCCTCGCTAAGCTGAGGGTGCCAGTTGCCCACTTCAACAGGTCCAAGCTGAGTAAGGACGGGTACCTTGTCAAGGTCGAGGAACATGATATCAAGCTGCCATGTACGTAATTGTTTGCATGAAACCTTGTCCTATGAGATACTTATCAGGATCACTTATAGCTGGCGAGGTCATTCTCGATGGAACAGATTTCAGAAACGGGGCACACTTCAGGTTCAAGGCGGACATGTTTGTGCCTTGTGGTGGGCGCCCTGAGGCCGTCAACATTTCTAACGTCGCCGCATTGTGTGATACAGAGGGCAAACCCCACTTCAAATACATCGTTGAGGGTGCAAATTTGTTCGTAACACAGCAGGCGCGACTCCATCTGGAGAAACGCAAGGTCATCTTATTCAAGGATTCTAGCGCGAACAAGGGTAAGCACTTCCTCATTTGGTGTTCGACTATCACCTGACCCTGTTCCAGGCGGTGTGACTAGCTCGTCTCTCGAAGTTCTTGCTGGTCTTGCGTTGTCAACTGAAGAATATGTCGATCTAATGATCTTCAAAGACGGAAAGCCCTCGGCGTTTTATCAGAGTTACGTCAAAGAAATTCAAGCCAAGATCACTGAGAATGCTGCTGCTGAATTCCAATGCATTTGGCGTGAGCATGCCCGCCTTAAAGGCGAGAAGCCACGGACTCAAATCTCTGATGAGCTCTCGAGTTCACTGAACGATCTCCAAGCCGAGCTTGAAGGTTCAGACCTGTTCGATCATCTACCAAGCAGGACAGGGGTGTTAGGGAAAGCTATTCCGAAAGCATTGGTTCATCAGATCGGCCTTGAAACCTTGCTCGAGAGACTTCCAGAGTCGTACCAGCGTGCTTTGTTCTCTAGCTGGGTCGCCTCGCACTTTGTAAGCTTTTCTCGTGATACGGTGATCCAATGCTTCATGACTGAGGCATTTCTTTCCCTCAGATCTACAAATACGGTGTGAATGGTTCAAGCGTAGACTTTTTCCACTTTGCTCGAAACCTCTCCAATTAATCTGGGATGTTGGTGGTAAAATACCCGGGACGGCTGTAAATACCGATCACAGAAGAAAAAAAACACCTTTGTTGAAGTAGCCTTGTCTATGCGTCCATAGGAATAAGATGATGTATGTATGTAAGATTGATCAGTATTACTACAAGCCCTCGTCATACAATTTGCGCGTCAAGGCGGTGTAGAAACGCTCCAAGTCGAACTTGGTGTCTGAATTATTGCTGTCCGGATCCGTTTTCTTGGGCAGACGCCCTTCTTTCGGAGGCAGAGCGTTCCCAGATGCAGGTACATGTTCCACGATCCAATCGAACACTGCAGAAAGCTTGTCCGTTGACGCCTTGACGACAGGGTCAGTGCATGTGTCTTGCATGATATGTGCTGGTTCCCTAGTTTCTGACGGAGCTATTCCTGCAGCCCGGGCAAGTTCTATCCCGTCTGAAACGCCTTTTTCTTGTTTCTTCCATGCGCCAATGAACCTAGACCAATCCCCCAATGTCCAGCCATTCGTGATGTTGCCAATACCCGACGGTAACTCTACGTTCAGCTCCAGCCCTCGCGCGCCCCTTATCTCCCAGTGATCACAGCCATCGACAATGCCGAGAAATTCGCCCCACCGAGCGCTCTGGACAGTAACCAGTCCATCGTTTCCCCACTCGCCCTCTCGTTCCCATGGTGGGATGGAGAAGCCGTCTGATGCATCTCCAGTCGCCTCTTCCCTGAGTCGTTGTCGTAATTTCCTCTCGGCGTCGTCGAGAACCATTTTCGGAAGCCAGAGTGGATGCCAGACGTTCATCTCGTCGACGCGGGACGTGACGCTAAAGTACTTGACGCGAGGATCGTCGGGGGTCGACGGATTGAACACGTTGTTGAGATACGATGTCGTCAAGCAGGCATAGGCAGGCGAGTCGATGAGGGATAGGAGGAACGTCGAGAAGGAGGAGGGGAGGGTCGAGAGCGATAGATGAGAGGCGGCATCGTGTTTGTCTGATGCGGCGTTGGAGTCCGTCAACGAAGGTGGTTGCGATTCTGGCTGGGTCAGTCGTTCGGGGTCGTTCGATAATGGATGTGATTGTATGCGTCCGAGGCCGAGATGTTGCTGGTCGAGTCGATCGCGTCTGTATGCATTCTGGCTAATAGGAATGGGACAAGGCTTACCGCACACCAATCCATGAAGGGGCTCCCGCGATGTGGGGTACTTATGGAAGTCAGAGAGAGGGGGAGGTACTCGGTTGGACGAACGTGAGTGATAAGGTGTCGACAGTCGAGACCACCCATGGAATGGGCCATGAGATTGATGCCTCTGCCGCGCGCTTTGGCTTGAAGGATGCGGTCGAGATTCTCTGCCCTCGAGGCGATCGAACCAGTTCTGTGGAGGTGCGAGATGCAGATAGGGGAAGAAAGGGTATCAGACGGAACTTACGCAGGGACGCCTGTGACGATGACTTCTGCACCCAGTTTGTGTTTGAGAATGGACAATACGGAGGACCAATAATGTCGACGCAGGCTAGGGAATGCCGCGGGGCCCCTCACATCGAAACCGTACAGTCCTGGGAGGAGGTTGAGACGAGTAGAACCCGAGAATAAAAGGAAGACCCACCATGGCAAAGAACGATGGGATAACGGGGAGCTCTGTGGGGATCGAAGAGGGTGGGGTTGTTCATCAGGCGATGGATGGTATCCTGAGGGGGTTGTTGAGGCGTCGAGGAAGGGACGGATTCATTAAAGGGACGATACTGGCTCGTGAGGGAAAGCGTTGATATGACGTTGACGATTCGACGGATGAGAACGACGAGATGAACGGGCAGACAAATGCAGCTCTGAAGGCTCATGGTAAAGTAATGAGAAAGCTAATTAGAGTCTCAGCTCACACGATGTTCGTCATCGGCTAGGACTTTTACAACGACTGATCCATGGTCGAGCGTATGTGCGATACCTCCTAGTACTATTCTCTGCTCTCACTCTCTCCAAGTACCTACGTGGATCAGCATCAGTACGGTCTTACCTGTGCCTCCAAGCCGCGGCGCTGTACATTTATAAATCACTTGTAGAACCTTGTCGGTCCCAAACTTCCGCAGATCGTTTGTAACCAAACTAATTTTCATTTCCAGGTAGATTCCAACTAGCCCAATCAAGTTTCCAGAATATACATACACGGAGTGGTGGCACTGTAGGGCGAGATCGATATCCTTGAGGGGATTAACGACCTGACACCAAACACCGCCTCCCCTCCACACTGGATCCAGTACGCATATTCGTTTGCGCTCACCTTTGTTATTTACATCCTCGTTAGATTGCCACATGCCGTCGTTGCGTGGTATGACTGGATTTGTCCTATCCATGCCTGTCTTCTTGCGTATTCCTTACTTGTCTTCTAGCCGAGCCGCATACGAGACTAGAAATAATGGGCGCGGCGTCGTATTCGGCGATCTCGCAAGCTTTAGAATCAAGGGGGTGGCACGATTATATTCCACCTAATTATAAAGGTATTAATGCTCACCCTAGATATGCTGTCGAGCGTAATGACCAACTCATTAGAGTGCTCTTGTGACCTCAAAATAACGGCTCAGCACCTACTGCCCACTCGCCTCGTCAGACATCATTGAGCCGGAAAGCTGGGTGCGTCTTTTGAGAAATGCATTAAGATACTTGCCAACTTTTGCGTAGAGCAAGCCCTCCGCTGTTTGGTCAAACGATTCCGATGTGATGTGCCGACCATTCCGGTCCTCACAATACTGTCATCGATCTCACGTTTTGTATGAATTCTACCCTGACGATCAAAATATCCGTTCTTGGCAACGGATAATTTCAGGTGGTGAGTGGATCGGTGCAACCTACTCAAGTTCTCACTGTCCTGACACATGCAAAAGTCCGTTCAGGTGCGCCGTCTGAGTCTGCTTGTCCTTATTTTTTCCTCGCAGAATTGTCGGCTCAAACCGAGCAGTTTCTACGATGCGTACTTCGAATTCTTGGGGATTAGAATTTACACTTAAGGGTTGAGGTTTTCAGGGTCGCAAGTGTGGAAGGGGATTCATGGCTTGGAATGGATGATTCTGTTACCACTTGCTATCAGGGCAGACGGGAATGATGAGGTCAGCTGACCGTGGTATTTCTTATCACGAGTACTTGCCAGACGCGTCGCGACCTGATTTTCATGTCTCGTAAAAAGGCGGAATCCAACGAGAAATCGGCACCCAGTTCTGTGCTCAAGGATGCCCGCCCTCGCAGAGAACGTCTCAAACCTTCCGTTTTAGAAGAGCTCTGGTCGATCTGGCGAGCCGACCCCCGCGTACCTTCGGTCCAGTCTAGGCGATTATGGGCAAACTCCCGCAACGCAGACCCTTATCTAGTCGGCAGCTGGTTCCTCCGCAGAAGGACGTGCGCGAAAAAGGCAGGACAACCGTTACCCACTGGTTCCTACGACCTTCTACTCCACCTGCCGATTACACCGAAACGAGAACCGTCACCAACCTTTCTCGAGGCCGCTCTGGACTTGCCTTCTGATGACACACTGGCCTTTCCTCCGGATGACGATGACTTGAACAACCTGGATGCCTCATCTGACACCGCATTCGACGAAGATACACTTATAGAATCGAAAGGGACAGAAATGCTCGCATATAAGGAAGTCCCATCTCCCAAAAATTACCATCGTCGATCACAGTCGAGGTTTGGCATGATTCTCTGCTCGCTCGTTGTTGACCTCCGTTCTGTCTTAGCTCTGCTAATCTTGACGCAGTAAGATACCACTCTGACGAGGATACACCATCGCTCGAAAATCATCTTTTACCGGTTTGTGACCAGGGCAGGGGAACAAAATCTGGCCTTACGTGCATACTTTGTTCAGAGTCCGTCCAAGGTGATATAGACACTTCTCCCAACTGATCTGCATATGCACCCAGTCTGACACACAGGGATCTTAGACGGTTCCGATGCGACTTCCAATTCAAAACTATGTCTCGACTTCCTTCCTGATACTTGTTCAGAGTTCATCCAAGGTGATACGAGCGCCTCTCCCAACGGATCTGCATATATGCGCCAGTCTGATACATAGGGATCTTAGACGAGATCTTACTTGACGTGACTTCTGATTCAAACGAGGACTTGCCTACACCTTATCTATGTCTCGATTTCCTCCCCGACACGCTTTCGGAACTCTCCGCCATCCCGTTCTTGTTTCGCACACCGTCAGCCATACATCTTGACAACACAGCCAGTTATCGGAGTATGGATGACTGGGCGATCATTGAGGATGAGCTTGGGCGTCTCGTGAACGATGGGGAACTCGACTTTTCTTTTCTGGACAACCCGCTTTTCGCCTCGATAGAGCTAGTCAAATAACTTCAATGTCGTTGCTTGTCTATTGTTTCTCTTGCGTGTCATGCCGTTGTATTATATGTTCTCCAGATGCTTGAGAAGCCAGTTGTCTCTTACTCCAGGGTAGATGCGCACACGTGTGTATATTTCTCCATTTTGACACTTGTGCCGAGTACGCGATCGTACGGTGACTCGGTAAATGTGCGGATTATTATTATAGTAAGATCCCCGTTCTCTCACAACAGCTCACCTCGGAACGACCGCGTCAGACGTGATCATCGGAAAGGTCATACACACCATAATGACGAATTCATTATCACGAGAATCGGCACCTTTTCCGGGCTGACAGCATGACCTCGTGCACATGTCCATAACGTGGGTACCTAAGCACGCATTCCACACTGATCTAGAATGCCCTACCGAGGCGGATTTCCAGCTGGAAACAGCATCCTGTTCCGGGCGAGCAGTGTTTCGAGGTCATTATAGCAGGCCCATCACCGCTCTACGTTCTTCGACGCGGGCAACGTCATCGCTACTATTCTTTGAAAAGTATCCCAATTATTTGGACAAAACGTGTTGGAGATCCAGCCTGTCCGACAAAAGTACTAGCGTTACGGACTAATATTACTACGTTACATAGTGTACATTTCCTTTTCTGGACATCGCGCGAGGTAGACTCGCGCTCACCTTTCGTTCCTTTCTCTCCAGTCTCGTTCACTACGACTGGAGGTAAGACACTCATTATTACTTCGTATACCCTATTTACTCACCTGTACCTAGCTTACTCTACGCTACAGGTGAATACATATAGTCTCGTTCACTACGACTGGAGCTTACTCTACGCTACAGCTTCTGCACCCACTGCGCTCCCGGCATAGGTCGTTCGCCCCAACGGCCTTTCGTCCAATAAAACGTTCTTGTCCATTTTACATAAAGTGGGAGAGCACACCTGTGAGGGTATCTCTGTTCCCGAAGAAGCCAACTTTGAACGGTCTGGTGTCTGTCTGAGATCAACTTGAAGTTCAGCGGACCAGATGGCTCATAAGCATCCTGCGATCTTAGCACATGCGACTCGGAAGCCCATGTGTCCGATGTTTATCAGAGAAGAAAATCTGACACGCGTCAACCTGGTCAACGAGAAATTGGGAGGCGCAATACGTCTTGACCTCTTTGAGACCCTAACGTGCCTGTGGAAGAATTGATTGCGACCCTTGTGACCCTCAAGAGCTAATGTATGTTGGATCATGTCGGCATGTCCGAATGGGGCGTGGAAACGCTCCGTCAGGGATACAAGGTTGGTATACACGTCCGCTAGGGACCCAGCGCCACCGTCTATCACAACTCTGTTCCTAGATACACCTGATCAGCGTGGTGGGGATCGAGATTGATCCCTTCCATGGGAGCCGGACTTCAAACGTGACAAGG
>JBBPTK010000048.1:0-30726 GCA_038094135.1 Spongiforma cf. squarepantsii | reverse complement strand
GGTATACACGTCCGCTAGGGACCCAGCGCCACCGTCTATCACAACTCTGTTCCTAGATACACCTGATCAGCGTGGTGGGGATCGAGATTGATCCCTTCCATGGGAGCCGGACTTCAAACGTGACAAGACAAGGGGCAACATCTTGAACGCCACCTTGAACGCACGACTGATCGCATGTCAAGTCATTGCTACCGCGAAAGAATTGGGAATCGCAGTGGCTGCCTACTCGTGAGTCGGTCTGTGTGTTAGTGCGCACTTATGCCAATTCTGCAGCCCGCCTGGCAAGGGTCCTCACAGGACAAATCAAGAAACAGGATACGCGAGCATCGTACCTGCAAAGTGGCCATGATGGCTGACCCTCGGGTGAAACGAAGCGGACGACTCTCGCCGTCATTTCCCCAGATTCCCCGGATCCTAAGAAGACGTAAGGTTTCCGTGAGACTGCCGGTTCTGACCGATGAGATCGCCCCCAGAACTTCCGTCATAATGTCGCCATCGTGGATGCTTTGACCAACGTTGCCAAGAGAAAGAACGTCACGGCGACACAACTCTGCATCGGTTGGGGTTGGCCCGCACGTTGTCCCGATGCCCGGATCTTCGTATAGCAGCCCTGTTCATTAAAATATGCACCGTCCGACTGATCGTATCGCCATACCATCGAGAACTGTTCGGGAGGCGATGCCACATGTACAAAGGAAGAATTGAAGGAAATTCATGAATCGAATCGGAAAATCTGAGGTGAAAGAGACCGGCATCTTTGAGCATGGGTGCTTTTCGTATTGAGGTAGAGGTTGCTCGCTGTTCGTGTTTCGTCGCACTTCAATGAGGCCGCAACGCGGTTGGTATGCGCAATATAGTATCGCCATTGCGACCAAGCATTCCATCAGATGCTGGATACTAATACTAATACAAGACCACGAAGGTACGCAGCTCGCTGAGGGTCGAGGTTCTCGAGGTGTCTGGCGAGACCTCCGAGCACCTCATAGGGAGCGCCCTCCACCAACGCCAACTTCAGACGTCACGATATGGACGCACCCTTTCCATGCCAAAAAGCCTGAGCACGCCAGCGCCAACTTCGAGTCGTCACAGGGTGGACAAACTCGCCTATAACGACGACAGATCGCACATCCCAACTCGAAAGAAAGGTTGTGCGTCACTTGCGTTTCGCCATCTGCATCGTCAGATTGTCCATGTACGTCTGCAGCGTCGCATTCTCGGACGTGAGCTTGTCGACATCGGCTTGAACACTATGCACACGCGCGACGAGGGCTGTTATGTGGAAGGAAACGACGGGAATTCGTCATGACGTCCTGCATGAGAGTTGATGGAGTTCACCCACCTCTAAGGTCGCTCTGTGCGGCGGTGATGTCTCTGTGGAAGTCGTCGGACGTGGTCCCACAAGCGCTAAAGATCGAACGACCCACTTGAGTACTTTCTCTTTGCGGATCGCATCTTTCACGATGTCTCCTGATTCTGCTTTGGAGATGGCCCAAGCCGTACTCTCTTCGAAACCGTTGAACGCCATAAGAGTAAGAGTAAAAAGAAACAAAAACTCTCTGGCGGGGAGTCGAACCCCGCTTTCCCGCGTGACAGGCGGGTGTACTAACCGATATACTACCAGAGACCTTGACTGCGAAGGCATATGGTTGCAGAATAGTGCCAGCGTCGAAAGGCACTCCATACGCAATCTCCATCTTCATCATTACCCATGTATCACGGAAACTCCATCAGAGTATTGGCGGGCAAGTTCTCCTTCCACATCATTCACATTTAAACTGATTCATCACAGGCAACAGTCACCCCGAGCTCGCCCAGTCCGTGGCCGAGCGGTGAGTCCTATCTTTCTCATACTCCATGCAGTCTAACATATCCCATCCAACAGACTTGGAGTCTCTCTCACTCCATGCACGCCACAGAAGTTTTCCAACGGCGAGATCAATGTCAAAATTGCCGAATCCATCCGCGAGGAGGACGTCTTCATCATCCAGTCAGGCTGTCGCGACGTCAACGACAACCTGATGGAACTCCTCGTCCTCATTTCTGCTTGCAACACCGCTTCCGCACGCCGCATCACCGCTGTCATTCCCTGTTTCCCCTACGCTCGCATGGATAAAAAGGACAAGTCGCGTGCGCCCGTCACCGCCAAGCTCGTCGCTAACATGTTGGCCGTCGCGGGTTGTGATCATGTCATTACGATGGATCTGCATGCGAGCCAGATACAAGGTTTCTTCGACATACCCGTAGACAATCTCTTTTCGGAACCTTTGATGATATCGTACATCAAGACACGCATTGACGGATGGAAAGACAGCATCATCGTCAGTCCCGATGCCGGAGGTGCGAAAAGGTAACGTATTTTTTTTTGCTTTGCATTGTTTTTGCGGCCAGAACTGCTCTTGGGTGTCCGCTTATCTGGTTTCTCTTCGTAGGGCTACGGCGATCGCAGATAAGCTTGGCGTCGAGTTTGCCTTGATTCATAAAAAGCGGGACAGGAAGTCCGAGGATGCGCCTGAACGGATGGAGTTGCTGGTCGGCGATGTACGAGATAAGGTATGTGCGCCTTTTATGTCTTTGGTACGGCTTCAAACGGGCGTGGGTGGTTTATCCGGCCGGCGACCCAGATTGCTATATTGGTAGACGATATGATCGATACCGGGCACACACTCGACTTGGCCGTGCGCACGCTGAAAGATAAAGGTGCGACAGCAATTCACGCGCTGATATCCCATGGTAAGTCCGTACTTGTCGAGTGGTACCATCGTTCTTGATGCGCCTTTGGCACAGGATTGTTTGCGGAAGCGGACATGGAAAGTTTACAGTGTTTGCCGCTGGAACATATAGTGGTACGTGGCCTGCTCTGCTTTGATGTCCGATCAGACGGTGCGACGTGAGGATTAGGTGACTAACACGATACCTCAACGAGAGCACAAGGCGCAGTGTCCAAAGCTAATCACAATAGATATTGCTGCCACGATCGCGGAGAGCATCCGCCGAACACACAATGGCGAGAGCATTAGTTTGCTATTTGGTGATTTGGCCGACAGTAGAGGGTTGGATATCATGATGTAGCAACTGATAGTTCCTAGGACCTTGATTGGGATGTTTATCTACCCAGCCGCAAAAATGCAACGAGCCCCCCACATAGCGCCTAAAGTGTCCATGTGGGGGTCAACGACCTGAGCATCCACGACGGCGTAAAGGATTCAGAGGAAGGGGGTGGTCCAGGTTAAATCACATACAAAGAAAGATCGCGTTTTGTTTCTTTCCCTGTAACTCAGGTGTGTTTGACATGTAGACGCCCCCGGGGGGCTCGGCCATCATCTCGAGATGACCACCTGTACACTTCTCGTCCCCGGTCTTATTATCGATATTGGCACCTTCTCGACTCCTTGCGTCCACTCTGAGCGGAGTGGGCCCCATCGGGGCGTCGCTCATGCTCTGGATGTTCAGCTTCGTCCTCTCCTTTCGCGGGTTCATCTAGCTCGAGTTCAGGATGATGTTTCCCCGGAGCGGAGGCGGTCTATCAAGAGCTACAACACCTCTCCACGATGATGTTTGGTCTATCGTGACTTTGACCTGTATGATACTATGCAGTGCTTTGTGTGGCTGAGCTGGTCTGAGCATTATCCCAGAAAGAAGGACTGGCGGATGGTAAGATGGTGACTTTGGTACGTGCCCTCTCAGATGCGCCTGTGTACGGTCCGATGAACGCACTGTGATCATCGGTTTTCGCGCAAGAAAGTTCAACGAGGATAACCTGTCTGCGATGATTCGATCACCGTCATCGGGAGTTCGTCGTGCTTTCACTGGCGTAATCCAGTTAGGTATATCCACCTACGAATTCATATGCTAATTCTGTTGGATATATAAGCTACGTATACAAGGATCTCTAATGATACCCGCACATACTCAGCTCGTCCTGGTCAGATTTGATTGGTCTGGTGATACCACCCAAGTACGGGGTCGGTCGAAAAACTTGATCCTAGGTCGCTTGTGTAAAACAGTCGTTAAACTTGTCATTATAGCAGTGATACAGGGTGCCTAGCTATCCATATCCAACACCGCAGCCCAACTCAGGGTCAAGGTCTTCCTGGAACATATCTTCTAACCCACTTGGAAGTGGCCTCGTTCACATTCAATAACGGATCCAGTGGCTGGAGTTTCCAGCTACACTCAGCAGAATCGGACGGAGGATACATCGCAACTGCGGCCAGTGACAGATAAGTGTGATACGGATCTTGAAACGGAAGTATCAGCGATTGTTTGTGAAAAACGAATGGAAGCTTCTAACCGGGATGTTCCTTTGGTGCCTTGGAGATCCCGCCAAACTTGAATTGGCAAGAAGCTATAAACTGGGCGAGCGACCGTTCGCACGCAAGCTCTTCTGCCCCAATAATCTGACGAAAGTTCCAACATAAGGGCGAAAAGGCGGGGAAGAGTGCTAATGCTTCGAAACTTACTGATAACGAAGCACCACACCAGAAAGAATAACACGCGTCGGCTTCTTTATTCGTCCGCCCGCAGTAACCACCGGACGATGTTTGATTCTGAGTGAGCCATCGTATGGTGTGTTTTCTCTCCCCCCTCGTAAGGGAGGCCCTTCCACCTGCAAGATATATTGACGCTATTGCGCAATACGTAGGACCCCCTGAAATCATTAAAACCCAGATATCATAAGCACCTGCAACATCACATACCAGCAGCCTCGGCGAAAGGCACTTGTCCGTACCCGCCTTCATAGGTCTGGTGTGACTTTGTCAACGTACGAGCGTGATTCGAGGAAATCACTTACTCTACAGCTGGCGATGAACCTCAAGGCGGACTCAATTTGTACGCCCGACCAGTCGCCCAACATACTGCTGATCGCAAAGGCGCAGTAGGTGGTTCGTACGTCAGCGTCTCCTCCATATGGCTCAGAGGAAAAACTGAGAAGCGTCATTAAAGTTCACAAAGAAGTGGGAGCAGATAAATATTCACCTTCCGTCTTCGCGCTGACATGCTTGCAAGAATTTGACGATTCCTGGACGATCGAGCTGGGCAAAGTCATCGCGAAGTATCGCGAGGGACAGCAACGCAGTGTATGTCAGTATGACGTGGGGAGGGTTCTCGGAACTCTCGGAGTATGTGTTAGTCTAGTTACATCACTTGGTCAGGAGAGACTGCGAGTGGGATGGATGAAATGGCTAATCACTGGTTCTACATCGGTCGTCATGTAATTCCCTGGCCGGAAACCAGTCCCTCGTGGTCCCTCTGGAAGGGTCGAACATCGTTAATGTGACATGACTCATGGGCCGATAATTTCAACTCCTTACGGATTTGCTGCGCCCAAATCCATCGCCGCCAGGCTTCCTTGTCTGATGTGTTCACGCTTTCATTTGCGAACTGACCTGTCAAGTCCAACGACCCGATGCAGTAGAAAGCCAACGCCACCCTATTCGATGATCATGAGGGAGGAATCCCAAGATCACCGGCAATCGCCACAAACTTGGATGGATCAATGTCAACTTGGGTGCTTGGCAATCCGAGAAGACACCGATTACAGTGTGTTGCGTGCGCGCTTGTGACTAACTGAGGTAAGGGTTCCATTGCGATGCGGAGCGTACTGGTCTACGAGCTCTACTATGATATCAACCGTCGCTTCACGTGATATCATGAGTACCTTCCAATTTGGGCCACCCAGACCGACTAATATTCTACCACCGTCACAACCCCTTCATCCAAAACTTGGCTTAAGGACGGTGGAGGATTGCTCTCTGGAGAGGCGAGAGGGCAATCCCTGGTGGAAGCCAGAACTTACCTAATCCCCCCGAAGCAGCCATCGGTCCGAAAAGTGCTAGTCGAGGGGCGGGAATGAGGCGGAAAGGGGGCAAACGAACTGTACATTTAGCGGGCGTAAAATAGCTATACATAAGTATACGTGTGCTCGACCGAGAAATATAAGGAAATTTCCGTAAATCTACGTAGATGACGCGGACTCGGACTCAATTGTCGGCTGAACGGCGAACTTGACTCAGAGACTGCAAGTAAGTACTCGTTGCGTGAGCACCGACTACAAACCAATATGCCATTTACATACTTTACGGTGAGAACAATCGGTTGCCAAGAAGGCTCTCGGGCCATAAGTACTCGTGTACTTACAGTAGAATTTCTGTCACAGATTCCCACTCGAGGCAATGGGCGTTTACCTTTCCCTGCTAAGCCAGTCCTTCCCCCCCAAATCCCAATTCAGCTCTAAGGACATCCCTGACCTGACAGGCAAGGTCGTGATCGTCACCGGAGCCAACACTGGGATCGGTAAAGAAACAGCCAAAGTGCGTATTTTTCTTGGGTTCGGGTCGTGAGATACCGACTGCGGTCAGGTGCTACTGGAGCATAATGCAAAGGTGTATATTGCTGCCAGGGATCAGGTTAAGAGCGAGTATGCAATACAGGAACTGAAGGCCAGCACCGGAAATGAGGCTGTCTTCTTGAAGCTTGACCTCGGAAGCCTTAAAGCTATTAAAACCGCAGCAGAAGAATTCCAAAGGTAAAATTTCTTTGAAGGTGCATCGAGTGAGCAAAACTGATAGTAATAATTTCCCGATAGCAACGAGAGCCGGCTAGACATTCTGATCAACAACGCGTCAGTATAATCAATGCAGAGTTGCTTGTTTCCTCACTCATGTATGGGGTCTTGTTCATCAGCGGAGTCATGTTTTCCCCCATCTCCTCCTTGACGTCAGACGGATACGACCTTCAGTTCGGCACCAACGTCCTCGGTAGAGTCGTGGTTCCATATTTGAACCCGCCTTTTCCTAACAGGAGCTGTAAACAGGACATTACTACTTCTCCAGGCTCTTGTTGCCCTTGCTGATCTCAACCGCCAAGGCGTCACCAAGTGGCCAGGCTCGAATTGTCACAGTGGCGTCTTCTGCACACGCATTCGGCTCTCTAAAATTCGAGACGTTCAAAGACACAACTGCTCGTAAAAGGTTGTCAACCTTTCAACTCTATAGCCAGAGTAAATATGTGAGTAAAATGCATTGCATGTTACTTTTAGGGCTCTCAACATAGAGAATACTTGAAGGGTAATGTCGTGCTCGCGTCAGAGCTCGACAGAAGATATAAAACTGAAGGCATCGTGTCCATCTCCCTGAACCCCGGGAATATACGCTCTGATTTGCAGAGGCATATGGGGTCGGTCTCTCGCAGCATCTTGGTAGGAACCTCTTGCATGGAAACGACAAATGTGACCCACCCACGACATATAAATAGGATCTAGGATTGTACAGCACGACTCTTGGAGCTGTCACGCAACTGTATGCGGCTACATCCCCTGACGCTGCAAATCTTGGGGGAAAAGTGGGTTGCACAATCATTTTCAAAAATTTGATTTGACTGAGACACGTCATCAGTATCTCGTTCCATGGGCCAGAATTGGACCGTCTCGAGCAGACGCGCATGATCCGGGACTGGGTCAGGCGTTATGGGAATGGTGCGAGGAACAAACCAGGGATGTGTGACATGGGGGTTTCCTGATTCTTGCGGGAATATGGATGTAAACATAAATTATGTTCCGTTCCTCGTAGTGCCTCGCTTTGATCGATATAAACCATCATGTCTCTGAAGGAACAGCATTGAGGGCCTATTGGGAATCGAAATAATGGGCATCGCGATTACGAGAGACCGAATAGCTTCGGCGAGGGTTTATTCGTCGTCGTCCATATCGAGATCACCATCGACGCCGACGCCTTCCCCTAGGTCATCGAACTCGGCGTCCTCTGCGTCGTGTTCCCAACTCTGCTCTGGCTCGTATGTCTCGATCGCTTCAATAAAGGTGCGACCATTTGTAGAGGAGGTGCTGCGAGTAGAAGTAGTAGGTGCAGCGGCAGACAAGGACCTCGAGACGGTGGCGAGAATTTGATCCATACGGTCTCCAAGGCGGTCCTCTAGTTCTTCGATGATCTGCTTCGGTGAAGTGAGGAGTGAACAGCAGGGTATAAAACTGGAGAGGATACAGACGACATAGAGCTCGACTGGTTCAGTTGGAGCGAGGTTTACGATCTGAAGTTTCTCTGATTTTGTGAGGGAGAAGGGAGTAAGATCGTGGACGAGCCGAGATATGGCATGATCGGACTGCTGCGAAGTAGGTTGATACTCTGCGGAGAGATAGTGAATTGCCTGGAGGGGACGTCAAGAGGGCGGGGCAGATGCAGTGGCATCGCTCACTTCGAGTTCGACGGTGCGCAGGTTCTCGGGGACCTCGTCGGAGTGTGATTCGAGAGGGGGTTTTCCTGTAGCTTCCTCCTCTTTTTTGATTCTGATCGCGGTCTTTGCGCGTGCGATGTGGTCAGCGTCGAGCTCGCGGAGAAGGGAGAGGACCTCGAAGTTGGCGAGGAGCGCGGCGCGGGGATCGATGACCTCCATGAAGGGAGGTGTTAGGGTTAGGGTTAATAATTAACCACAATGAGGAACAAACAAAAGACAACAACGCTCGATACCACTAAGTAATAATCAATAAAAAAAAAAGAAAGAAAGAAGGAAAAACAAACAGAAAAAAGAGAACCAACCAACGAACAGCAGCGATGAACAGACCAGGTTCGTCCCGTCCCTTCTTTCTTCTCTACCATCATCATCTTCTTCCCTCCCAGGTCAACCCCCGCAACGGCCACCGAGCCTCGCTCCCCCCGCCGGTTTGTCTTCCCAGTTCAGATCGCCCTATCCCACCTCCCAGTTCCCCCTCCAGCAGCGCTCCTACCCCGCACCCGCTCTCCAACAGCAAAATCCACACCGCACACCCGCAGTACCGCAGTCTCCTTTCCTCCAGAGACAGCAGCCCCAATCCGCTTCCTTCCCCTTTGGTGCCAGCGCTGCCGTCCTTGCACAGAATGGCGCCTCGTCCCTCCCGCCCCACATGAGCCCCAACCCAGCCGCAGCAACCCCTGCTAGTGCCCCTTCTGCATCCTCTGCCAGTGAAGTTGGTTTCGATCCTAGCGAATTCCCTGCGCTGGGATCGCTCGCACCGTCGACCTCTTCCAACAACAACAACACTCCTTCCTCACTCCCTGCCGTAAACAATACACCAACGTCGACTGCAACAAGTTATGCCATTCAGGCAGGACAGGGTAACTCATCCGCTCCTCCGACAGGCGCGCAACCGAGAGACTTTGGTCCCGAAGATTTTCCTGCTTTGGGTGGTCAGCAGGGCCAGCAGGCCCTACCATCCCAGAGTCAACCCCAATCTCAGAATCAACCACAACCGTCCGAAAGCCATTCCCCAGCCCATCCCCCAGGACTGAACGGCTTCAGCGATCATCGGACGAACATCCTAGGCTCGTTAAACGGGACTCAGCAACCGAACGCAAACACTCTTCCGTCTTCCTCGCTCCCGGGAACTCAGCCATCGGCCACACCGGGAATGCTCAACTTGCGTGGCATTCATCCTGGTTTTCAAAGCCAGAGTGACGCTGATAAACAGAGGGTAAGTGTTAACTTTGATTCCGTCATGTTCCGTCCGCACCATGGTATCCATCATTCGCGCGCACATGTCGAGGCCTCCATCAATTAAATTAATTAACATGTTCCTTCAACGAAATCACTCACGAAATCACTAGCAAAATTATGCCTTGAAACTGAATCAGGTGTCTCATGCAGCTTGGAATGCTCCCAATACCAATCTGCCACCTTCGCAACCAAATGGCTCCACACCTGCGGCTCAAACGCAGTCCCAGTCGCAACCACAACCTCAGCCTCTCGTGCAGACACAACTCCCGGGCCAGCTACAATCAGCACCAGTACAACCGTCTTCGCAAGCTCAACAGGTCCACACGAGCAATAATCCGCAATCACAGTCGCAACCATCTCAGCAACATCTCAATGCTCCGACTGGCGCACCACCGCCTGGAGTTGCCCCGTATACGTCGAACGGAAGCCATCCGCTACAACCTCCCCATCCTCATGCACAGCTACACAGCTCGCTTGCACAAGCCCAGAACCAACCTCATCATCATCCACAAACGCCTGCTCAGCAAGTGCTTATTTCTGCTGCTGACAGATGGGGGTTGCTGGGGTTACTGGCCATGATAAAGAATGCGAGCGTCGATGCGGATGGCGGTCTGAGTAGCGTTGGCACGGACCTTGGTGCAGTGGGCCTTGACATGGGTTACGAGGGGTGAGTTTCGGGTTCTAATAGCTTAATGGGAAAATGTCAACCATGTCGTACCAAGGAACCTGTACTCAACCTTCATAACGCCTTGGGCTGATCAATCAGCAGCACGTAGCGTCGAACCAGACTTTCACCTTCCATCCTGTTATAACGTGCAGCCTCCACCACCAGGTCCAAGTAAGGCTGGGGCTTTCAGCGATGAAACACTGTTCTACATGTTCTACTCGAGTCCGAGGGATGCGCTGCAGGAAATCGCGGCTCAAGAACTGTGAGTTTAATTCTCCTTTTTTTTTTACCATACCAATGTGTTCATTACCCAGGTGGAATCGTAATTGGCGGTACCACAAGGATCTCCGGATTTGGATAACCAAGGAAAGTGGGAGTGCGCCTTCGACTAAAATCCCAGGGGGAGAAGCTGGTACTTACACATGGTGGGATCCCGAATCATGGTCAAAGGAACGGAAAGAGATGACTGTGCGATACGCTGATTTGGAGGAGAAGACCGTTCCGGCGTTCGTCATGGGGCCGGGCTTGGTGCTCAACCAAACGGCCCAAGGTGCTCAAGCGCCAGTCCCGGGCGCAATAGGGGCACCAGTATCCAGTCAGACCGCAGGTCAACCTAGGATGCAATTGGCGGGCATTTGAGATGTACCACTAGGTGTTGTTCAGCTTGTTCATCGTCGATCATCGTCTTCCTTTTTGCGGGATCTTCCTTTGGGTATCCCGGAGGGGCAGTTGGCTGTAGGTAGTTCTGCCCCACGTCCCTCCCATCGTATTCGCGAATTTGTTATTCTAACGCTTTTTCCCCTGCTTCATTGCCGATGTTCTTGCAGTGAACGATGATTGTATCTGTACCTCCTAATTTGCTCACACATCCCCAGTCTTCCCCTTCTGCACAATGCGACTCTTTCGAAACTGTGGACAGTTATTTATCGAGCTTGGAAGCATGTTTTATTCAAACAGGCTAGTCCATAGGGGGATGCCATGGTAAAGGGACTGAAGCCTACACTGCGGGAATAAAAGACACCATATGAGACTGATCTATTTGGACTGGACCTAACTAATCAAAGCAACAGATCGTCTCCACCTCCCGTCGCGTCACCCGCCTTGACGGGTCCGAAATTCCCAAATGCGTTTCCGGGACTCGCGGCAGTCGGCGCAGTACCACCAACCCTTTGAGAAGTCGACCAAATGGTCGCTTGGGCCCGCTCCTTCTCAATGTCCTTGATTGACTTCCCAGTGGTCGTGGATCTAGCGGCGGGGGAGGACGAGGGGCCACCGAGGGACATGGACCATAAGTCTTCGAATCCGGACAGGCCTTTGCCAGAAGCGGGTGCCTTGTTTGATGCGACTTGGGCCGACGTCGACGTGCGAGAGGCTGGCGTAGATGCAGACGTAGATGTGGTGGCGGCCGCGGCCGCGGTGGGGGAGAGCGGTCGCGAGGAATTCCAAAGCGTGCCTTGTGCTGGCGTGGGGGACATCATGGCGGCAAAGGTCTGGGTAGGTCTGTTGGGAGCAACGGCAGAGAGCGGGTTCTGTGGTGCGTTGAAAAGTGACGGGGAAGTCGTTCGCTGGGCCTGCGATGCCAACGTCGGGCTGGCTGCGGATGCTGGGACACGGCTCGACGGAGGTGAAGTACTTAACATTTCCATCAGTGTTGGGCGAGGGGCGGGCGGGGGAGATGGAGAAGATGTGGAGGGTGCGGTCTGAAAATCGGCAAAGTCATCATCTATCTGAATGTCAGCAATGCAAAACGAGGGAAGGCCAATAGAGGTGTCTGACCTTCTAATCCAGTCAAAGAAGGCAGTGCCTTGTTAGCGTTGGTAGTGACAGATGATGATGTGGTAACAGGTGTATCATCAAAGCCACCAAGGAGATCAACTTCTGGTTCCTTTTGCTTTGGAGTAGTCGTGGTCTGCGTGCGCAAAGAGGAGCCTGCAGTTGTTGAGGAAGAGCGGGAGGGGAGGTTACTCTGGGAAATAGAGTTGGATCTACGAGTGACGGTTTCGTCGTCGCCAGCCGTGTACTCCTCGAAATCTCGTCGGCCCGCGTTGTCTCTGAAGCCTCCTGAACTTCCACCAGAATAAAGATCTTAAAATATGGATGAGGCAAGCTCAACAAGGGAGAGACAAACTGCCTACCGTCTCTTCCGCTCAATCTATCACCATAGTATCCGCTGCTACCACCTAGACTGTCGCTGCCAAAGCCACCGTAACGGCCACCTCCAGAGGTAAAGCTCATTGGGTCGTTGCCAGTGCCGGTATATTTTCCTCGATTAACCTTTGCTTTGCGCCTCTCCGCGCGGATATTTTCTACGTCGGAAAGAAGCTCGACGAGCTCACGAGCACGATTGCGAACTATATTGAAAACAAGATGCATGGAGAAGTAAAGGGAAAGGTGGAAAGAGAGACGTACCATTTTGACCTTGGTCTTTACCCTTGTCATCTATATAGTGGAAATTTCTGAGCATTTTCAGAGTAGAAATGTGAGAGCGAGCGTCGTCGACGACACGCTCGCTGCCGTGCTTGATGAGATATTCGAGCAATTGCAATGCCTACGACGGCAATGTGAGCGAGGACATATGTATAGTAAGATGGAGATGCCTTGTAGATTTGTCGCCATTGCCGTGCTTCCTTTTCCATGAATTGGCCATAAATACAGGGCATGATCTCATTGAAAGTTTGGCTGACAGCAAATAAGAGCGCGTGTGGTCTGAGGGACGTGGTGTACTCACAAGTTGAATGTCCTTGTTAGGATCGATAGTTAGAACGAGAACAAATGGTGAGGCGGGCGCTCACCCTTGAGCGATCTCCTGCATCAAGGTCGAACTTGCCCCCCTAGAGACGCGGGTGAGAGAAGGGCATTGCAGGAAATGCAGAACTGCATACCAAGGTTCGTCGTTAGTTGCTTCTTTGACCTTGGCTTCCATTTCGCTGACGTTGAAGACGGCATTTTTAGCCTTGGGAAGGTGAGGAAATGAGACGGTCATAGTCGGGTTTGATGACATGCCTGGTTGTACATAGACTTGAGATCGTATATCGTCAAGCTCGAGAGGGTGTTCGCGATGGAGTCGAGTCGTTCCATGGTTGTGCTGCGTTGAGAGCGGGAGAGTGTCGTGACTGTGCAAGGTATTATTTACGACCCCCAAGAGAGAGGTCGACTGCAGTATCGGCTCCTCCTCCTCCTCCTCCTCCTTCCCTTTATCTGAGGCAAACGCGGCCTCTCTTGCGATGCTATTGCGAGTTGCTTGCGACCCTCAGTTCATCGCTTGTAGTCCTCGCTGTTCCCTTTGCACAGTTCTACTATGCCCTGGGAGCTTTCTTCGGTCATCTCTCGTCTCCGACGTCCTGTTCGTCCTCAACCCGCACCTGGACCGCCCTCGCAAGATACCGTATCGCAGCCTCGGACGGAGGTCTCTGACAACCAGTTGCCGGTCGACCGCAGGATTCTTCAGGACCCGAGCTCCTTCCTCGATGCTCAGGTCCGAGATGTCTTGCCTCTCGGACTCACCCCGAGTACTCGATTGCCCTCTGCAGGTAGCGGTCACAACGCCAGATCACATTCCCACCACAAACGCATAGATCCCTCTTCTGAGCCTCCCACCGGACGTAGCGATTTGCCCTCCAGCTCGTCCGTGGACATCTCTTCACGAACACCAGAGTCGAGGTTCACCATCAACCGCCTTTCCAAGATCACCAGCGGTGGTGGATGGTCAACATTTGGAAGGAAACGCGAACGCCGAATTCCGGATGCCGTTTGTGTCTCTGGACATCTGGATGATCCCGAGAGTTCCCAGTCATCTCCCACAAAGGACAAGAAGCACCTCAGCGCGGACAGCATGCTGTCTACGTACTCGCTAAGTCGCGTTACCAACGCTTCACAGATCGGGTCCAGCACGCACGAGAAGCATTCAACTCACAGCACTAGATCACCTCGACGGTCGCCCGACATTCGCCTTGACAGCAAGCCTTCGTCGCCAACGGACACCGTGTCATCATTCAAACGGCATCCACGAACGCCACAGAGACCACATTCTTACACAGCCCCAGGAGCATCTCACACAACATCTTCCGTCACGAACTTTACGACCCCTGTAAATCGAGAACCAGCCTTTGATTCACCCCATACCTTTGGTCATCCGACACCCCCTGATAATTCCGTGGACTTAACTGTTGCATACCCTTCTTCATATCCACCCCTCCCTCCTCTTGACCACCCAGAATTGGCGACTACCCTTCCTTCACGCAGAAAGTCAACGTCTACTGCCCAGTCCGCCTTATCTACTCGCGATCGTTCAAACACGTTGCCGACAGGCCGCCGCATCCCACGCAAGGACGAATTATTTACCTCACCTTTCAAGTTCGGACGTTCGTTTCATCGTTCAAGCTTTTCTGAGGCCATGGCCGAACAACGAGAAAATCGATCCAGCAAGCATCGACGTGCGAGGAGTGTGTCTGTGATTGGGATGGAACGACGAACAAGCGCAGAATGGAGCTCATACGAGGCGACGGCGGGAGTGACCTCGCATGCGAATCCAGCGTGGCCTGCGCTCGTGTCTCGAGAGCTGTTGAGGCTGTGCGGTCACGAAACGCGTGGTCCAGGGTCCTCGGAGAACCGTGAATCAACATCACGTGGTGGAAGCCCGGACCCCGTTCGCAGGCTTGATCGGGGTGTTATGTCGCCATCATCATTTTTACCTTTTCCTCATCCCTCCCATCCAAGCTCTTCTTCCCCATTATTAGCGTCGGCGACGCTCACAGGTAAGTTTAACTTCCCGCTCCGCCGTGTCTTCTCCCTCACGATGTCCCTACAGAGGAGCGGGAAATATTTCCCGCTAGATCACGCTCTCTTCGATTTAACCTTGCAAACCGCAGAAACAGCGAGCAGTCCCCAGCACGAATTACGAATACGATGGCCGAGGTCAAGCGCAGCTTATCAGTCATCGAAGTGAGACATAGTCCGAGAATCATCGCTAGTGGCGCCAATGATGCTTCTTTTGGATTAATCGACCCTGGCCCGACCTCTAAAGTGCGGCTGGTGCTTGATCCCTCTTCGGCTCTCGCGCGCTCCCAGTCGCTGCTCTCTGGTCGCGTTTCTGCGAACAATACCCCCATGTCTTCTCCTCTTCAAGAAGAGCCGTCTACCCCCACGCCTGCGCCTAGGCATCAAAGCGATAAGAGTATAGGCAAACGCAAAGCAGAGGACATTGACCTGACCCCTCCAGAGCAAAAAAAGGAGGGACAGCGGGCAACGTTTCTCCTCCCAACTGAAGCCCGAAGTGAGTGCCATCTAGTCTGGTCTTGTCTCAGACCGCTTTATCCACTCTTGCCTTAATCGAAACAAAGGTCAGCGGATTTCAAACTCTTCGCACGCTCCGTCGTCGTATCACCGCAAGCGTGCCCGTTTGTCGGCAACCTCTCCTTTTGCTACCCCTGTGCAATCGCGACCGTCGTCCGTGCAAGAGACCCCTCATTCTGCAAGTCGTAGCCAACGCTTTACGTCACTCTCTAGTAGTACCGGTGCTCGCTTTGCTCCTTCTCGCACACCTTCGCGTGCTGCGTCCGCTCGTTCCCGTCAACCACCCACGCCCAGTACGACCCGAAGGCACGAAAGACATCAATCTATATCCCAAGCATCGATACCCTTAAGCGCGATCGTATCGCCACATGCACCATCCATCAGCCATTCGACCAAGTTCCATATGCGAGATCCCCGAAAACCTCCAAAGAAGCTCAGTGATACGCCATGGGGACTTCGACTTGCGACAGAAGACGATCCAGGTTCACCGATGCAAGCGTGGTTTTTCTTCTTTGGTTTTTTGTTGTTCCCTATTTGGTGGATAGCTGGGCTGTTCCTCCGTGTCCCGAAAACGAGAATCGCAGGGGACATCGATACCGAAAAGGGTGTCACCATTGATGACCCTCAGATTGAACATGGTGAGCTCCCCTATTGTCTGTTGTGACTCTGCATCCAACCTCTTTTGTGACAGACGCAAGAGCATGGCGCTTCCGATGCCGTGTGATGGCAGTCGTATCATTATTTACTTACGTACCGTTTATCGTCCTCGTCACCATTTTCGCACCAAGATGAAGAAGGAAAGCAACTTACATTACGTGCATCCGTGCACCTCACAGTCAAGTTTTTGCATTGCAATCAGGAACAGTGTTTGGACTTACCTTGGTACTTAATTATGGGCGCACATCCAATAAATCCCACTCTTTTCCGCTGCTGTTACATAGGAACGTAGGATGTCGATTACCGGTTTATAGTAATCGATTATCACCAAACAAACAGCGAACGCTTGTACATGATCGACAACCAGACTCCCGAGGAATTTCTCGACAGCGTCGAGGGCGAAATCTCGTTCTTCCGCTCTGTGATGCGAGCCCGCCCAGTCGGTACACACAAACATTTTCATGTCCTCACCATCCGCAACGCCATCCACAACGACACCGGCCGGGTTATCCCCGTCGACACCATCTGGGCCAAACTCAGGACCTGCTACGACCTCGAAGCTCTTGAGGGCGCGGTACGACCACCCATCCACCCACTTTCCCCCGCTGACGTGCAGTACATGTCTACATACAGGAAACGGACGCGTTCGACCCCTCGACCCCTCCCTACCCACCCACGAACCCGATCCGCTCCCCCTCTCCCTCCGAGAACCTCTCCCGCCACCCGTTCTTCCGCGACGAGTTCGCCCTCCCGGCAGACGAGTCGCTCGAGTCGCTCGTAGCCGCCCGCCGCATGAGCGCGACAGCCTCGATCCCCTCATCCACACCCGCACCCTCACCGCGCCAGCCGACGAGCAAAAGCACTGGCAGCGCCGGCGCCAGTGGCACAGGGCGTAAATCGAAAGCGCCGAAACGGCGGAACAAGGCTGACATGGCTGGCTTGGTCGGTGGGGATAGCGATAGCAGCGCGTTGACGCAGGAGAGTGGGGACGAGGCTGTGTTTACGCCGAGGGAGAGCGTCATGACGGGGACGGACGCGGGGACGGACTATGAGGACGAGATAGAGGTGCAGGAGGTGTCGCCAGGTTTGTACTGGGTCTCACTTGGGAGGGGACGATGTTGATCACGCCTTTTCTTTCAGCATCGGTGCCGCGAGGGACAGGACGTGGTGGTCGACCGGCAAAATCGGGGAGGGGAGGAACTTCGGGAAGAGGTAGAGCGGGCTCTACGAGCCTGAATCGAGGGGGCAAGAAACGAAAAAAGTAGAGCTGGCTACACTTGCATTGCACGACAGATGGAATGGACTCTAGCTACAGTACTTTCGACGCAATTAGCCCATCACTACATCCGAGGGCTGGCTGGACCTAGCGAGCCTTTGGCTACGACGTTCAGTCACGAAAGCATCTATCCTTGCTTTCAGCTCTACATCTGTAGACCTGTAAATATAATGCAGACAAGAAACACCATCAGGGCCTACCTGGAACGACCTCGTTGATTGTGAGTGGAGCTCGGTTGAATGGATCCTTGGGGTCAGACAAAAGATGCGATTTAATCGTAGAAAGATCGACAATAGCTTTGGAGGAAGGCAGAAGAACCGGTTCGCGCATCAGTGTAAACATCAGAGGGTCTATGGTTGCAGCATGGTTCAGCCCGAGTGATGCACCAAAGAACGAAAGCCTACCCAAAAATTCGTCCGGAACGTCGCCTAAATCTTCCTCGGCCTCGATCACCACCTTCGCTTCCTCGACCTTGGTAACGAACAAGCGCATCTGCTCGAGCTCAGGTTCCGTCTTCAGAGTCATCTTTCCCACTCGCTCGATAGCCCTCCCAAAGAGCTCTTTCCGATAACTCCGTCCATCGTTAGCGACTGCACGCGCAAATTCGTCCCGATCACTCAAGTTCAGATAAACCTGGACGATATCACTCAGCAGTTGCTTGGGATCAAAGTGGTATTTTTCCGGTTCCTTGACCCGCAACTCGCCACATTTGGGACCGACAAGGGCTTCGAGGTTATAGTCCAACATGGCTGCTAACTTGTCCACGATTTCAGGCATCATAAATGGCGCCTTTGTTTCTGCGGTAAAGTCCCTGAGCAGTTCCACCGTCGATTTACCGAGGGTGGTATAGCTGGACGCGTGCCGCTCGAGCCCGCGGAGCGTGTTCTCGCGTTCGCGACGGTATTGCGCAGGATGGGCAGCCCAAGCGGTTTGATCGCGCATTTCTGTCTGGATATTATGGATCTGCGTCAATTCGCTGAGAGACTCGTCCATGAGGTAGGTAACGTCGTTGATCATCAGATTGATGAAGCGAACGAATTTTTCAACGTTCCTTTCAAGGGATCGTGAAACCGCATATATATCACGCAGCGAGATGTAACACGCACTGTGCCTCCTCGTTGAGTGCCTTCCTGTGGGCAGGATTGCTCCATATCGCTTTCAGAATGTAAGCGATGTTCCTCCTTCACTCCGTGTCAGGCTTCTCGTTTCAGCAGCGGATGTGAATACTTGCCTCGCGTCTAGGGAATTGATCATAGGTTACGAGAATTCTCATCACGGGCAACGAACACTTACTAAATTTATCATAAAACTGTGAACTTGCTCCCGTCTGTTCAACCTCTATTTGGCATCACCGTGTCATCATTAAAATGTGAACAGAAGTCAAAGTATGCACACCGATGTAAAAATGTGTCAACGCCGGAATCAGATGTTTCAGTGCCAGAGGGTGACTGTTCAGCGTTTCACCCATAATTCCACCTCGTTCATGTCCATATGGCAAGATCCCGAAAAATAATGCCTACGAGCAATCAGTGCCAACCAGATAACGACTGGTTCAAGTGCCTACCTCGTTAATCTTGGCCTTCAAAAAAGGGTTCTTGATGTACCAGGTGGACGTCAGGAAAGTGAGAGCAAATATTAGCAACTCGTCTTTTCCGGACAGAAGCAAGCTGTCTGGTGAATGGCTGGCGAATCTCCCAATCAACATGTACTAATAATCTGGAACAAAAACAACATACCGAGTCACGAAAAGGAAAAACTCCACCACATCTTCTAAGATATATTCTGGAAGTACCCTAAATGCCATGGGAACTTCCTGGGGAAGCGGTAGGCTGTTCGACGTTAAACAAGACATCCTCCTCTTTCCAGAAACAGAACGTACTCGACTACAGGATTGGGGTGGAGACCTTTCGAATCCGCTCGTCGTATTAACCAGGTGGAGACGAAATTGGTAAAGCCGATGTATCGGAAGACAAAATCTGGCTCGAGTAATTGAACGCGGAAAGCAAACTGATGCGCCTGAATTTTCGCCATCTCCGCCTAGTTCGCGAATCAGATGGTGAACCATGAACATTCCTCCAAAACGAGCACGCTCACCTTCATTTGATTGAGCGCCGCTTCTGTCCGTGCATGGTAAGGGCTCTACAAGGTGCATGAATATACATAGACGGATACATGAACTGCGACGAACACCAATCCAAGAGCCATCTCCATTGATCATATCGTGGTGACGTTGCAGTTCATCGTGATGCTTAGCAAAGTCGTCGTATGTCTGTGTGGTTCTAAGGTAACCATAATGACCCATGGCATTACAGAGATAGAAAATTTCGGAAATGAAGTTGGGTGGTGCAGCTGTTCGAAGGGTAAATATTTATGTACAATTGTCGAGATTCAAGTGACTTACCACTGCCCTTGTTCGCTTCTGCCCACTGCCTTGTTTCCTCTAACGTAGCTTTAATGCGTGTCTCCTCACTAACATCTATGCGATTCGAGATAGCGAAATACAACGGATCAATGCGATCCATCTAGGTGGATCGTTAGGTAAATGTACCACATTAAATCGAGAGCTGCAAACCTTGGAGTAGCGAGCATCGATGAAAGGTTCTGCGAAGTGAAGAATTACACTCTGCAAGTTGATCATGAAGCTGTCGGTCGCAACCGTTTGAGGGTCCACCTGGAAGGGAGGAGTGACATCAGGAAGCATTTCAGAAAATAAAATGCAACATGCCTGCATTCCGGCACGCTTGACGTTTAGCTTAACGGCGGTGGCAAAGTACTCCAATACTGCTTCCCTGGACTCTGGAGAAGCCCGCACGAGAGTATTGAATATTTGAAAGAGTGATGACTGTGGGCGAGTAATTAACATATTTTGCTCAACACTGGGGTCATTGCTTACCTGCAGGCTCTTCACTGTACCCCGGAGACTCGCAGTAGAAGATTCTACGTCGCTCCGTGAACGTTTGGTGGGCTCTGAGAAATAACTTTGCGCGATAGAAGGCTGTAAACACTGTCATGATCGATGCTAACACGGTTGGTAATTTATCTTACCCATTCTCTGCTAAATACCCCAAGTCGACATAGAGGACCCATCAACGTTACCGTCTCAAAGGTGGAAGCCGTTGCATGAGGTGGATTCCACTCATCCAGTTTAGTAAACATGACTGCTATGCTCTTGATGGAGACAAGTGCCTCCACACCACCGATCACACCTCGCCAGGAAGAGTCACCTCCAGCCAAGCCCTCTGGCCTGAAAAGAGAAGGGTGGAACAACAACTGCCGCACGACCGGTCCAAGCACACCATCAATCTCATCGTCTGGTTCAAAACGACGAGTAAGGTCTTGAAGGAAGGGTTCGACTTCTATCGGAGAGAGAACATTACTCGAAGACGATGCGGCTGAGAGGGGTGTGGAAAGAGCAGATAATGACAAGAGCGAGTTAACAAGTTCAGGTGGGCCAAGTTCTCGCCTGAGCAGAGTATGAAAATGGGGATATGTGATACACAGTTTGACACGCACCCCGCAGGTTGGGGGAACATTTCGGGTTCTTGTAGAGTAAGGCCAGCATAGCTGATGACAAGATTTCGAACCTTTTCAAGCAGAACGGATGCTCGCTGTATCTCGTTTACCGGATTCTGTGGGGGATGAATGAGGATGGAGCAAGCAGGCAGTAAGTTGTTCCAACCTTTTTGATCAGGTTGGCTTTAGCGATGTTGAGGCGCCTCCAGCAACCGACCAAGTATTCGAACGATGTCATTTGAGAGGGGAGCGATGCGAGGATGGTTATATACTCCGGGTCATCCCTGGGCGAGGCATTGGAATAAACAGAATGGTCGCATCTGTCGAACTCACGACATTGCTCGAGGGTCCAGCTCTAGCCGAGATATAAGAAGACGGTCGGCGATGTCTCCGGAGAGATTCATTGTGGAAACTGCTCAGTGCCTATGTTTAGTTGTATCAGAACAAAGGTAAAGGCGTACGATATCCCTCTGAGGCCAGTTCAGCCGCTAGGGTCTTGAGCCACACGATGTCATAGTCGCTGCGTTCCGCTATCGAATGCTGATGACTGTGAGAGGTACAATAAGGGAGCTGCGCGCGATGACATGTACCTTGAGGGTAGCTTTGAATATCTGTGTCAGCATGTCATCTTCCCAAGTCTCAAAGTCGAGCTTGGCCAGAGGGAGAGTCTTCCTCTTGACGGGCACCTGCGGCACCGATGGTTGGGGATTCCTGGGAGGCAAGGGTGTTGAAAAGGCACGTTTTGGGTGAGCTACAGTGGGTGCTGGCGCGGCGGTCGATGCTGATGAAGACGGTGCCGAGTTGTCAGACGATGGTGTGGTGGATCGGGGAACTTGGAGCTTTGCAAGACGCTTTGCGCGGATCTAGAGGGTGATTTAGCATCGTTGTAGACGACGAAGAAAGGGACCGTACACGATCAGCCTCGTCCTGCGGGTCAGCCATGTCGACGTTGGGGGAAAAGAGGGTTCACACGTGACCTTATTACTATGTCTCTGTCTCTGCTGCAGCGAGTGCTCGGTCTCTCGACGGTGCGGTCGTTCTCGACGTCGGCCATAGCCAACTTTCCAAAGCTCAAGACACACAGTGGCGCGAAGAAGAGATGGCGTGCCATTGCTAGCGGGAAATTCAAACGAGTCAGTGGTGCCTCCTCGAAACTCGATGATGATCGACTCACCCACCACTCGGCGTAGGCTCATGCCAACCATTCACACAAGAACGTGTCAAAGAGTCCCGCGCGAAAAAACAATCTCGCTCAAACGGCGTACTCCAGTCAATCGCAGACAGTCACTCTGAAAAGATTGCTTCCATACGCCTGAGCAGTTGGTAATCTTTCACCCCATCAAGCGCCATACGACTTGCTGAATATTCATCAGGCATCCTTGCTGTACCTACTATTAGACTCTACTTATACTAGTTGCGCTCCACCGTATCACTCTCCGAGTGCTCCATTGGTTGCTTCATGCCACCTCCTCCAAAGAATTCGCGGGCTTTCTGTTGTTCGGGATCCTGCTCGACGATCATCCGACGCTTCTTGCAACGACCGTCAGGAAAATTGCACGGCGATACGAAGACGGTAACTCACAACGTTCACGGTGTGCTCGTGTCGGTTCTCGTCTGTTACCTCGACGACCAACGGAGGTAGGTTTGTGAGCTCGTCCGTCACTTGCAGTACATCTGCGCCAGGCTATGCACACTTGGTTAAACGCACTAGCCAAGGGGAACTAGGCATCACCTTGACTCGTACAGTGACTCGGGACCAGGCAGTATTCAGTAACCCTCTATAATCCCTGGTTGATGCACCGCCGTTATTGTGTTTCAGCAGAGCAGGTATCATTTCACTAATGCAGATGCCGTGGCTAACCACCGCTACGTGCACATCTCGAGTATCCGAGGAAAGCACACGAGGGAGGTAAGGCTTCAATACTAAGTCGTAGATGGCACGTTCCGCGCGCGCAGCAACGTCGTCCACAGACTCTCCGTTGGGGAATTTGTCGCCTCGACCAAATAGGACTGGGTATTGACCGTCTCTATAATGATCGCTGAGTGATTTATTGCGAATCGGGCCCAATAGCCACCAATGACCCTCGCCGTCACCGAAATTTTGCTCTCTGAGATCACGATCAACCTTGAAGGACGGCTTCGGATCTGGTTGGCTGTCTAGGAGAGCCAAAGCCGTTGAATGCGCACGCTTGAGGTCCGAAGTGATGATTGCATCGAGACGGACATTGGCGTAGCCTTCACCAAGGGCTTTAGCTTGCTATGGAGTCGTGATGAGGATGGGCGAAAGAATAAGGCCATTTGTGCTCACTCGCACCCCTGATATCGAGCCGGATGAGCTGATTTACTTACTGTATGCCAAGTAGCACTCACCGAGCTCGCTCAGCTCTGCATCCTTGTGACCCGCCCAGATCGATTTCTGTCACAATTGACGAGAGAGATCGACCACTAGAAATGAAGACATACGAGGTTATCGAGAGACTCTCCGTGTCTGACCTGATCTCGAATAAGTCAGCAATTACGAGGCAGTGTATCTTCTTCTTACAAAGGACACGATCAGCATGACGATGACGATAGCTAGAAGGTAGTCGAATGACACAGCAGCAGCTTGCGTGTCCCCCACCTTTTAAGCTGTGCCCTCTGCTTTCTTTCTTTCCTTACTACTACTCTCATATGGCCGACCACAACGACCACCAGCTCTTGTCCATCGGACAACAGTGCTCAGAGCCCTCTTGTCTCCTCGTTGATTTCCTTCCCTTCAAGTGTCAGCACTGTTCAAACAGCTTCTGTGGAGAACACTTTCTCGTCGCAGCACATCACTGTCCGCAATATGACGAAACCAAGCACAATCGTGTTGCACCTAGCTGTGAGCGAATTCACCAACCCTTTGCTCGCAGCTTGCTCACATACGACTTCCCAGGTCCTCTATGCAATACCCCAGTCGCTATACCCCCTGGAGAGGATCCCAACATTCGCATGGAACGTCACATCGGTACGGAGTGTAGTGTCATGACAGGCAAGTCTGGCAGGACCAGGTCTCAACCCGTATGTGCACGGGGCAAATGTGGAAAGGTTCTCTTTGCACCGATCGCTTGCACGGTGCGTGTTTTTCGTCCGACTGTTCTGGTACATTCTGACGCCACTTGCAGGCTTGCAAGAAGCAGTACTGTCCTCAACACCGTTTCCCGAAGGAGCACAGCTGCTCCAGCCTCAAATCTACCCCAGCTTCCTCTTCCAAGTCGCTCAACACATCTTCCTTGGCAGTTTCCAAGTTCCTCGCCAAGGTTCCCTCTATCCAGACGTCGAGTGCATCTAGCTCTCGTAGTCGTCCTTTGCCTGCGTCATCTGGAATCACGGCCCCTTCTGTTATCACGGGCTTAAGCAATCCTTTCTCCAAGACTGACCGGTGAGTCGTATTTCGGCCGTCTCGCTCAGTAAACACTGATAACCCGGTAGCACCCTTTCTTCCCCGACTTCCTCACCCAAATTGCCGTCGCTGCCGTCATCACCGACAACCGAACCGAAACCATTATCTATTTCTGATACGCAAATTGCGAAATTCTTGGATCCCTTGTCTTTTGTTCCTAAACCTATTTTCGCTACGGCATAATATGCGGGTGTCGATCTATCAGTCGTGCTAAGGCAGAAAGAGAGAGTAGGAGGAAGGCCATGATGGAACGGGCGAAGAAGGGGGTACGTTTGACATATATAGGATCATCGTGAAGAACACTAACACAGTCGTAGCTTTTGACAGAACAGGAGAAGCTGTTGCTCGCAGAGGAGGAGGCACAACGTGCCAAGGAGACGGACAAGACGGACAAGGAGTGCACGGTCATGTAATTTACGGACACGTTCATTTACATTATAGCTTTTATGGAACTATGTATACTGTGTCGAACACCACTCTGCTTAGGATACCACCATGAACGTTTGAAGCGATCATGCTAGTTCGTGAGTATGGGACGTACGTATCTCTCGCCCGGGTTTTAGAACTGTAGTTATGGCAGCGAAGCGACGACGTTCGCCATCGACTACACAGATTCAGATGGATCAATTTGTAGTAGATGTTGTCCGTCTTTGCAGGCAATGAGAGAGGTGCTGCGGTAAAAGGCCTGAGTAATGATGATCACAAGCCATCGTGCCATGCCTGAATTTGAACCTTGTGGTCCGACAGCCACTGTGAAGACATCATGCTCACGGCATCCTCAGGGCTGGGTGGACAGAAGGACATGGGCCATCAACAAGCAATGTTAGTTACTCACTCATTAGTCCAGAGCCACGAACGAGCAACGTACAAAATAATATTACGTCCTCCGTTTCTTCGCCGATCCCTTGCTCCTGTCATGATCGCTCCTATTCTCCATTTATATAGCTTGGGCCTCGCTCATCTCCTTTCCTCGTTCTCGTTCCAATGTCAGAGACCTTATACAACAAGTAGATTGACCTAAGACGTACTATGCTTCATTGCATCATATATCTTAGGTCAATCTACTTGTTGATGCAGTTATACGGATTACAATCCCTAACACCTCTGCCCCCTCGCGCATGAGGCACAAGATCTCGTCGGTATCTTGTGGTCCGTCAGAGTATTCGTACACCTTGTTGACGACCTAACTATGAGGCCCATAACATTCCCCATGAGTTTGCTAGTTGGTCCATGAGCTGCAATGTGATCGGCAGAGAGCGGCCTTTACTCAGGCGATACTGGTATATTGATACATCATTTGGTTGTAATGGCAAATAAAATGGGTGGAGGGTCGGGAGGGTCGGGAGGAAGGAAGCGCAACGGAGCGCAACGACGGCTACAGTACGACAACTGTGCTGTCGTCGTCGTCGTCGTGTTTATTTCAATGCGAGGGGGAGTGCGAGGGAGAGGAGTAGAGATGAAGGTAGGATGAGAGGCAGAAGGCGAGCCTGAGGGAGGGGTGGCAGACAACGACGACGACGACGATCGTGTTGTTGTCATTATCGTCGTTGCCTGTCATGAAATGCGAGGGTAAGGTCAAGGGCGAGTGGAGGTGATGGCGGGACGAGGGCGATGCAGGTGATGGGGCAAGATGGAGGGCCTGGGTGAGGGCGAGACGGCCGTCGACAACAGCGTCGGGATTGCTGAGTAAGAGAAGCGATCGGGCGGGAGGAGCGGGCAGCCACAGGAGTCGGCGCAATCTATTCTAGTTAGGATACCTAGTTAAGAAAGTTGAATCAGCTTACATAATATTGCATCAATCTACAAGAAGGGCTGGGAGCTTAGAGACATGGGATGTATCTCTTTCGTGCTTGGTAGATGACAATTACGAATGTATTACAATTTGTATTGTAACAGAGTTAAAGGATACATCAAAGTGCTTGCATGGGGTGGCGATATCGCGTCCAAGTCCTGTATTGACCGTGATCACTGATCGTTTTTTCATTGGCCAAAAATCACGTGTTTCGATCAATCCGCAACCCCCTTTGTGCCGCGACCAAATTTACCAGACTGTTTACCAGACCGTCTATCGACGGTTGCCCTCCGCGTGACCACAACCTCATAGACAGGTCTGGTCACCAGACTAGTTGCAAACACGCCATGCCGCACGTGCATTGGCTTGTTCGTTCCCCACTTCAATAGCCCACTTCTCACCCCCGTCCTCGTACGTTCACAGTCAAACAGCAAGCCCAGTCAAGCACAGACCATGTAAGTATCATTACTTGATAACTCACACAAGTATGTGCTGAAAGCAATTCAACCAGGGCAAAAAGAATCGCCATTGAAGGTGAGGTGGCATTTCCAGCTAGTTATTCCGTGCGCATCGCTTATTTCGTAGGTATCGAACTTCGAACCCAAGGAAGGCCCAGATATCCAATCGAAAGAGGATACCAGATCCGAGTTTCCATCGGCGATGCCTCCCGCCTGATGAGTATAGGAAAAGAGAAAAAGAACAAGATTTATTGGAACCAGAATACGTATTTGTGAGTCTAGACTTCGCTATGACACGGCTTGCAAACTGAGCGTTGTCTCTAGTGATGTCCATGATGATAATTCCAACCTCGTTGTGGAAGTTTACCAGAATCGTCACTTCGTCAAGGACAAGCTGGCCGGTAGTTTTACTGGTACCATCGGTACGGTATTTGGAAGACTGAAGGACAATGGTATGAGAAAAGTTGTATTTGGCACGATCCGCTGATGCGATTTCTGCGGCTAAGCGTTCGAAACATCCCTTCAAAACGATTCAACTCGTGGAACTCGTGTTTCTGGGATCACGATCAAGTTCAAATCTGGGGAGCCAGTTGCTGTGACTGACACTACGCCTGCCCTCGTTGAGCGGCCACTTCGGTCCCTTGACGCAGACTATCTTCAAGCGCAAGATGCGGCTACCAAGGCGACCATAGCCATCGGCAAACTCCGCCCCGCACCTGCGGCCGTCGATGTCGGTGATTCGGCGGTTAATGCCGGCGATACCATCGCGAACAAAGTGCAAGCATTCGATAACGTATGGGGAATCGTGTTAGAAAGGATCGGGGCATTCAATCAGTTTGTATCCGGCATCGCAGAGGTATTTCTCTCGTTCGCTTACCTTCTCTGGGATCTCAAGTTATGCCTAGGTTCATCCATATGCATCACTAGCCTGGTCTGTTATATCTACTGCGACACAGGTCTGTTTTTTCGACATTCTCATTCTATTATTGATCTCCGAATGTTTTACCTAGGTCTTCGTCGATCAGAAATATCGTGACGACAAGATGATTCGCTTAGCCGGTCTGATGAATAATGCCTTAGGTTTCGTCGGTGCTGCTGCTCCTTTGAAGACAATAGATAAGCAATATGCCGAGACCCTCAAGCTTCTGTCACAGCAGGTGGTGGAATGTGGTTACTTTATCACCGAGTACGCCGATCAGGAGAACTTTTGTTAGTAGTCATCAGACTTGTATTGCTCGGCTCTGATCAGTATCGTCAGGGATTCGGACGGCAAAGAATACCTTCACGCTCACTGCTGTGGATGCAAAGATCACGGAGTGCGAAAACATATTTCAAGCCCTGAAGACTCCGCTACTAGAGCGACTGGGGGTGCAAGTAGGAGTGACGATTTTTAGTATGATGGATCTAGTGGAGCACGCCAGTACGTTTCAGCTCTTCGGGTCACTGTCGGATTGTCACTGATATCCAATACAGCTGAAGCCATCGACCTCAATGACATGTTATATGCTGATGGAGCCAGGTATTCGCAGGCCAAGGGATGCTTGCCAGGGACGCGGGAAGTTCTCCTGAGGGAAATATACGACGTGCTCAATGATGCGCGTAGCAATGCCCCGCGAGTGTGTATTTTGACTGGTGTTGCTGGATCGGGCAAGTCGGCGGTTGCTCATTCGATCGCCAAAAAGTTTGATGAGCTAAAGCGACTAGGCTCGTCATACTGCTTCTCCCGCTCTGACACCACCAGACGCAAGCCGGAAAATCTTTTCAGCACTATTGCGTGCGATCTCGCTCATCGTAACTCACAGTACAAGTGTGCCCTTTTGGAGGTCGTGAAGAACGATCGAGCGCTCCGCCGGTCGACTTCGCCCTCAGACCAGCTCCAAAACTTCATCATTGCACAGAGAGCTCACCTCCGCCCTATCGGACCCTTGATCGTCGTCATCGACGCTCTTGACGAAAGTGGTGAACCGTTGGATCGCGCAGCACTTCTCCAAGCCATCTCCGAGAAAATTGCTGACAACTCCCTACCGATTCACCTTCGCTTCCTGATAACTGCTCGACCTGAAACTGACATCCTCGCTGCATTTCCTCTGGGTCCATACCTTGTTCATAAAAACATGGGTGATATTGTGGACGGTGTTATTGACGAAGATATCCGCAGATTCATATGTCACTCCCTTCGACAGTACCCAGACCTAGACACTGAGTGGCCCAATGAGGAGTGGGTTCGACTACTAGTCTGTGAATCCCAGCATCTCTTTCAGTGGGCATCCACTGCATGCAATTTCATCAAATTGGGTGCTAAGGGACTCGATGTGCCTGCACGGCTGAAAAAGCTTTTGGGAAATGACATCTCCATGATGCAGAACAACACTTCTGCAAAGGTCCAGCTCCCACGGAATGAGTTATATAAGCTATACCAGACAATACTGGACCACACATTTGAATGTGACTACCCTGAAGCTCAGCAACATTTTCAAGAGGTGATGGCTATGGTGCTTGCACTGAAAGAACCTCTATCACTTACATCCCTATCTGCCCTTTTCAAATCAAATGAGGACCTTGACATCAGATCTATCATTGAACCCATGGGATCATTGCTTGATGGAGTTATTGATGAAGAAAAGCCTATCAGGCCTCTCCATACCTCTTTCAGAGATTTTTTATTGGACAAATCTCAGAGTTCTATCTTTTTTGTTGATATCCAGCCAATGCATTCTCTAAAACTTGGGAAAGCATTACTAGCATGCATGCAAGGCATGCTGAAATTCAACATCTGTGGTCTTACTGATACTCACAAGTTCAATGCTGCTGTCCCTGGTCTGTCTGAGATGGTGAAGAAAGCCATTCCACCCCACTTGGTCTACTCATGCCAATACTGGATGGTCCATCTGGAAGATGTTGAGTGCACTGAAGTGATATTAAAAGAGATCACATCATTCTTCAAAAAGTTTCTACCATATTGGCTGGAAGTGATTAGCCTCCTCTCAATTTCATCCCCACTGGTGTTTATCCTATCTGCCATTAAGAGTTGTAGAATCCTGGAAACATGGGCCAAGGTAAGATGATTCTATATGACAATGAAACAGAAATGAAAAAGTCATTAGGACACAGTGGTTGGCATGCTTGGATCAGAAGCATATCAATTCCTTCAAGTGTTCTCTCCACTTCTTATAAAATCTACAGCTCATCTGTATCTTTCTGCTATGCCTCAAACACCTTCTGGTTCTGCTCTTTGTAAACTGTGGGCTGATGCATTGGCAAGACCTGTTTCCATTATTTCAAAATATCCAATCAGCTGGCCTGCAGAAATTCAGAGATTGGAGGGGCACTCTGATGCAGTTTTGTCTGTTGCCTATTCACCTGATGGGACCCATGTTGTCTCTGGCTCAGAGGACAAGACCATTAGAATTTGGAATGCAACCAATGGTCAGCTTGTGGCAGGTCCACTGGAAGGGCACTCTGATTCAGTTTGGTCTGTTGCCTATTCACCTGATGGGACCCATGTTGTCTCAGGTGCTTCAGACAACACCATTAGAGTCTGGAATGCAACCAATGGTCAGCTTGTGGCAGGTCCACTGGAAGGGCACTCTGATTCAGTTTGGTCTGTTGCCTATTCACCTGATGGGACCCATGTTGTCTCTGGCTCAGAGGACAAGACCATTAGAGTTTGGAATGCAACCAATGGTCAGCTTGTGGTAGGTCCACTAGAAGGGCACTTATCTTCAGTTTTGTCTGTTGCCTATTCACCTGATGGGACCCATGTTGTCTCTGGTGCTTCAGACAAGACCATTAGAGTTTGGAATGCAACCAATGGTCAGCTTGTGGCAGGTCCACTGGAAGGGCACTCATCTTCAGTTTTGTCTGTTGTCTATTCACCTGATGGGACTCATGTTGTCTCTGGCTCTTCAGACAACACCATTAGAGTTTGGAATGCAACCAATGGTCAGCTTGTGGCAGGTCCACTGGAAGGTCACTCATCTTCAGTTTGGTCTGTTGCCTATTCACCTGATGGGACCCATGTTGTCTCTGGCTCAAGAGACAAGACCATTAGAGTTTGGAATGCAACCAATGGTCAGCTTGTGGCAGGTCCACTGGAAGGGCACTCATCTTGGGTTTGGTCTGTTGCCTATTCACCTGATGGGACCCATGTTGTCTCTGGCTCAG
>JBBPTK010000047.1:0-41694 GCA_038094135.1 Spongiforma cf. squarepantsii | reverse complement strand
TGGATTACTGAGAACATGCTGTAGGGGAAAAAAGGCGGCTGAGAGACTGGAGGAAACAAAGGATAGATGAGGTCGTCATACCTGGCATTACGGCAACGAGCGAGAGCAACGGGAAGCACACGCAAGCACCCAGCAAGGCGGGGACATTGAGAAGATGCTGCAGGAAAAAAAGAGCGGCTGGGAAACCGTGGTGGGGCAAGGGATGGGCGTGAGCGTAGTGCCAGTCGTTCCTGACGAGTCGGGGCAGTTTGAGGGGGGCAGAGCCCACGAAGGAACACGAGGCGTTGAAACTGTGCGGTGGAAGTCCAAAATGCGGCTAAGGGCATAGGGGAGCGAGGTCGTTGTTGGCGTCGTCCCAGACGATGAAGAGCACAGGCTATGAGTGCACAAGCGGGTGACGGGCGTAGTTGGAATGGAGGGAACGTGATAGGCCTGCCAACATCGAAAAAGATTGGGAAAATCCGACAGGAATACGAGGACGAGGCGTGCTCGTCGTCTGTGACGACAAGCACGAGTGGTTGAAGGAGCGTGAGAATGGGGCGGGGAACGACGGGCGCAATAGGCCCTGGCAACGACGGGTGCAATAGGCCCTGGCGGCGGGTGAGGTAAGCCTTGCGTCTGATACGGTGGCATAGACACACGTGACATATTTATCTAATAGATTAGATGTGATCTTTATCTACTTATCTACTCTACCCTTGGTCCGATAATACCCCAAGTCCCTGCTGAAGTACTGCGGTAATTGCTGAAGTGCTGTAGCAGCGGTTGTTGTTACTAATTTGTAACGCCATAAGGTACGTACTTGTGTTACTACTTGATGAGGTAAGTGGTGACGCCCAGGTGTGTCCGAAAATTTATCTCGCTCAATTCTTAGTGTTAAGAAAATCCGTCTTGTAGGATTGTTCACACATGCTAACAGAGCATTTTTACAAGAGAGAAAAAAAAAAGGATTTTTTCTCAGCGTGCTAGGATATTTGCACAAAATTGGTGGTGTTTAAGTGAACAGCACCATAGGTGACAATTTGACAGCGACCACAGAGTTGTCGAGTTTGAGCCCGAGCACTCGTTCGCAAGTCGGGAGTGACCAGACATTGAATGTCCCGTCGCCAGATCCCGTCGCAATGCGTGTCTTGTCCCTAGAAAAATCCATCGCACATACCCAATCGCTGTGTCCATCGGACTTGGCCACCTTTTCATGACTGTTCGCATTCCATATCACCACTCGTCCACCCTTCGTCCCACCAGCGACCCAATCTCCGTCTTTCGATACCGCAATGCTCACGATTCCATCTCCCGCATCCATCCTCGTGCTCACCTCGGCTCCGTCTTTAACTCGCCAAAGTCGGAGCTTCTGTTCCCGCCCGTGATGGCTCACGAAGTGTTTCTCGTTGAGAAACGCGACAGAATGCACATCATTCTGAGTCTTGATTTTGATCTGTTCTGTATTTTTCTCGTCAACATCATTGGACGAACACTCGATCCTGCAAGTTCCCCATCACTATCGCAAGTATACATTCACTCACCATTTGCCTTCTTCTGGCGAAATATGGAAAGCATGGTCCGTCGATGTATCTGCCAGGCGAAAAATGCTCGTTCAAGATTTGTTCAAGAGGGACGATGGCAAGTGGACATCAGAACGATACAACAGGTGATTGGATTAGAATGTGCACTCCACACTGCCTCCTGGCATGCACGTGTCTCTCCGTGCGTTCTGAACACTTCTCGCCCCAATGCTATATATGCTAACTTGCCAGTCGTTAATTGACAGGTTTAACGCAGATTGTCACCGGTAGGAAGCATGCACCAGGCACCAACAAAGACGGCTGGTTCGTTTGCACCGTGTTTTGACCCAAGACGAAAGACCGTCGTCTTCGAGACCGAGGAAGTTCCTTAGGGAAAACAAGCTTTTGATTGCCTTTGGTAAGGACTTTGAGACCGAAGTGGGTAATAGAAAGCAAGGTTCGGAAAGAAAGAATGCCCAGGAATCTTTTATTCGGCTCCTGATTAGTTTGAACTGTGAACAGTGTGCCGTTGGGATGAAACACAACGAGGATGATAACACAGATACTTCTGCCTCTACATCATCATGATCCTCCTTGCTTAGGCCGCTACTCATCTATCACTGTCGGCATTATGCCTTCCATCCTACACCTACGCCAACTCAGATACTAATGAGTATATGCACATATCTGAAAAGTACGTCGACAAACGGTCGACTGTCAAATCCGAACTACCTGTAATCCGTTATCCAAGTCAGGCTACTGCACGTCGACCGTTATTACGTTCTCCGTCAACTCCATCAGCTCGGCCTCCTCGCGTATTTGAACCATGATCAAGCTATCCGTCGCAACCCGCTTATACTGTCTGCCCCAAAACGACGCGAGCAGCAACGCACCAAACGGCTGCCTCAGACGAGCAATCAGTCGCAGCGTACGTGTGACGGAGTCCATCCTGACAGAACGTCGCGCATCGTCTAGGGAAAGCAACGGTTCGATCCATGGATGGATCAGGAGAAGGCCTTCCATCTCCGTCAGATTGTCCGCCGTCGTGATTTCGACCTCCCCGAGCACGGAAGTCGTCGCACGATAAACGTGCGAGCCAGGCTCAGAATCTGCGGACGAAGATTCGACTAGCTCCATGATTGGAAAGGTGATACCAGATAGCTGTAGTCGAGTGGCGGCGAACGATGGAGGTGGGAGGGCACTGAGACGACCGTGCAACGCGACTGCCTGAGAGAGATCTGGCAACGATGAGCGCAACGTCTCAATCATGTGATCCATTTCGGCTGTCTCGATGAGCTGTGAGATGTGGGGCGGCACCAAAGGATCGTAGACGGTCAGATCCACGGGCAAGCAGCTATTGTAGGTACCTGCGAGACCTGTCCAAGCCAGAACGGTGATGTCTCGCGAACCTGCAATGACGTGATCGAGTAATCGACCCACTGCCTGATTGCCCTCACCGTATATAACTGGAAGCGCAGCATTGAAGATTCCGAAGAGACAGTATGCAATGTCTTCTTCGCGTGTCGTTTGACGTCTCGAAGCCATGTACAGCTTCTCCCGTGCTCTATCCAGCCCGGGTTGAAGCGTGGACAACTCCTTCGTCATCATGTTCATCGCATGCTCCATCTCTGAAAGGATAACCGGGGACAATTTGTGGTTGAACATGTCTAGACCGAGGTACGGCTTCCAGTCTTCTGTATAGAACTGAACAACCTTCGATGCGACGTATTCCTGGTAAGTCCACCCGCGCGTATTCCAGATACTCTTCCAAAGCTGTCCGACCTCTTGAGAATCAGAGAAGATGCCGAGGAGATGGACAATCGTGACAGCAGATCCTCGATACCACCTGAACATCGACAGTACGGACTCTTGCTGAACATTCTTGTCTGCCTGGTTGACACAGCACGTATCACTCCATGCGAACTTGAACCCGAGACGAGAGGCAAGCTTGCAAAAGTTGAGTAACTTGGCAAATTTGGGAGTCAGAGGTAGCTTGTAGACCGGGGTGTTCTGGATCATCTGGAATGTCGGTTCCTCTGGTTCCCACTTGTGCGAGAACATAGCGTACTGGTAATAACTTCTGACCTCATCCCGAACACGCACATGGTCGACCCGAGTGGTCATCGTAGACCGAAGTTCGTGAAAAATCGGGAGCTGTTCAAAGGCGAGGGCTTGCTTTATTCTGTCGTAGAGTTCGCCAGTGGTGGTATCAACGAGTTCGCGAGGGATATGACGAATGGTATGCTGGACAATATGCCGAATCGCGGGTGCAGGATCGAGGTAAAGCTGACGAAGGTCTGCCATCACATTGAGATCAGCTCGGAGAATCCATGTCATAGGCACGGCTTAGAGTGACTGACTGCGAATTTCTGGATCTAACGATTCATCCATTTTCGAAAGCATCATTTCAAATGCATTGAACGCCTCCATGTGGTGCTTCATTCGGTTCAACACGATATATTTTCTCCGGTACCCTTCGTATGAAGAAGGCCGAAGTTGAATACTCTGAACGGGGCGTCAATTACATACGACATGAAATTCAATTCTATTCGTACTTTATCGGCTCGAACCAGTTCTTGCTCCAACGAGCACGGTCGTGCTTTGCAGCACTTCAAGATGATCACCATGTTTGTTGAATTGAGTGCCAGTGCATTTGAATAGGATACGACTGCCGCGTTGTATTCCTCCGATTTCATAGCGCTATCGCCCAGTTGCTCGAGTTTAGCGATACAACGCTCTTTGAACTCTGCCGGAACTCAACGGGCTGCATCCGCATCCTACACAACCACTCACCATGGTCCCATTGTTGTTCTTCATCTCTGGTATTCGTAGAGTCCTTCTGCATTTCCATTTGCATTCGATCGAAACATTTGATCGCATCCATAACGCGATCATCACTCTCAAGAACGTCACAGATTGCTTGATAGATATTGAAGTTGGGAATCTTGACCTGGGTCGTAGTGAGTGTGAAAATTCAAACTCGATTGAACCCGGAGTTACGATACCTTGGCGGCGGAATCCAATATTACGTGCACTGTTTCTCGCATCATCATCGTTTTCACCCACTTGACTAGTAAACCGTTCGAGTGGGATGGAGAGAGCGACAATGCTATCGAGTAGGCCTCTATCGCATCATTGTACTTATTGGCGCTCGACGAGTCATCTCCGATTTTTTCTAACGCTGTGCCACACCCATGGCAGATCCCTGAGAGCAGTGAATTGAATGCCTTGCAATAGAAATGTTCGTACTCACCCGTAAGCCAGTCCATGAATGACGTGTTTGACCTCAGATCCTCAGTTAGGGTGCTGGAAATGTTGACAAGTGTTCTCGACGCATCGTGTATGCAGCCTTGTTGTCCTTGTTGATAAGCACAGATGATTCGCATAATAGTGTCGACCTCATGGCGAGCGTGAGCAAGACGTGCAGACAGCTCCTCTGCGGATTGACTGAGATGATATGGATGAAGGGGAATGACGATGGACATACTTGCGCGCTCGTCCCGTGCACGACAATCTGCACGAAGGGAACTCATGGTTTGGTTCAGCTTCGATTTTTCTTCCTCAATTTCTCGCTTCGACCGAGAAAGCTGACCGCGGAGATCTCGAATGACTTCCTCGTTTAGAGCTAGGCTTGCGGATAACTCTTCTGCGATGTCATTGAGATGATACGGACGAGGAAGGGGGATGACGAGGGACATACTCGCGTGTTCGTCCCGTACATGACAATCCGTACGAAAGGAGCTCACTGTTTGATTCAACTTCGTTTTTGCTTCCTCGGCTTCTTGCTTTAACTGAGAAAGTTGTGCGGAAAGCTCCTCTATGGTCTGATTGAGATGATGCGGATTAGGGGGAATGAGGACAGACATACTTGCGTGCTCGCCCCGTGTATGACAATCCGCACGAAGGGAGTTCAGAGTTTGGTTCAACCTGTTATTTTCATCGCGTGACAGAGTAAGCTCATTACTGAGATCTCGGACGGCTTTCTCGTTAACCGCTTTTCATTCATAGACAGGGATCATCAGGAATGCGCCGGGTAGGGTAGCATTAAAACACACCTGCGCTCGTTTCCCGCCTACGAAGCTCCGTACGTAGTAAATTGATCGTCTCGTTGAGGTCATCTATCTCCTTGTTGGTTGTACGTTGAGAATTTCCGAGTTCGTCAGGGTGTTGCCGCGTGCTTCCTCGAGTGCCGTCGTCTGTTGGTCATGGCTGTCAAAAAGGCGCGAGTCAAGTTTTGCAAACGTACTTGAGCCTGTGAGGCTGGGCTCAGGGACCGCCTGTTCGATTAACATAATGGTCAGCGATTAGAATGGTAACGTTTGAAGTATTTGAACTTACAGTGTTACAGTAGGACTCGGAAGGAAGGATGTCGCCAAGATTGTGAACGGTAATAAGCATCTTTCTTATTTTTCCCACAAGCGCAATGCAATGAGTCACCGAGAGTGCAACATCATGGATCTCAGATTCATTGATGATTGGACCGAGCTGACAATGCGTCTTAGCATCCCAGAACGAGATGCTTGAATTGGCCACAGCCGCGATGAATGTGCCGTTGCTTGATAAAGCCATAAAACGGAGATTCTCGTTGCTGTGGATGGGCCATTCATAGAGAGTCGATCCATTAGTCGCGTCAAGGCAGATGACCTTGCCAGCTTCAGATAATACAAAGAGTTGCTTGCCATCATTCGCCCATGCGAGAACTTGACATGAGTACCAGGCGACTTCGATTCGAACGTTAAAGAGGATGTGATCGTCCCAAAAAACCCGAACCGAAAGGCGCGTTACTGCGGCGACGAGGCAGTAATTGTCGCGGGAGAATTTGACACCGCAACTTGGGCTGCCGAGTTCGAGTGTGAGCACTTGTTTGCAGGTGGGAAGCGACCAGACTTTGACTGTCTTGTCACCTTGCCAATCGGATCCGGTCGTCGCAATCCGCGTCTTGTCCCCAGACAAATCCATCACAGACACGCCGCTATTGTGCCCATCGAACTCGGTCACCTTTTTCTGACTGGTCGGATTCCATATCACTACTCGACCACTCCCCGTCCCACCAGCTACCCATTCGCCATCATTTGACACCGCAATGCACTGAATGGTCTCTCCCGCATCCATCATCGTGCTCACCTCTGCTCCATCTTCAACTTGCCACAGTCGCATCCTCCGTTCCCCTTCATGACAGCTCACAAAGTATTTCTCGTTGAGAAACGCGACAGAATGCACATGGTTCTGAGCCTTTATTTTGATCCGGTCTGCGTTTTTCTGGTCAACATCATTGGGCAAACATCATCTGATCTTGCGGGCTCTCCATTACTATCGCAAGTACACATTCACTCACCATTTTTTTTCCTCTGGCAAAATATGGAAAGCATAATCCCGACGATGTATCTGTCGGGTGGAAAAACGCTCGTTTCAAGATTTTTTGAAGAGGGACGTTAGCAGGTGGATATCAGAACGACAGAAGGTAATTGGAACTCGCATTCGACCGTATTGCCTCCTGGCAGGCACGTATTTCCTAAAATGCATACTGAGCGCCCATCCTCGTCTCGGTGCTATATATGCTAACTCTCCAGTCGTCGATCAGCAGACTTAACGCAGATTGTCACCAGTAGGAAACGTGTACCAAGGATAGCCAACGAAGACAACTGGTTCGTTTACACCATGTTTTCTAGTCTCGTTTCATTCGCTTATTTCCCATCCCAAGGCTTATTATTAATGCTTCTATCTTTACCACTCCTTTCGGCTTCTTTGATCGACCTCACCTTGGAAGACAACACGCCTGGTCCACCGATTCATCTTCCGGGCATGATATCGACACCCTCTCTATGTAGATATGCAGATCCCTGCTTTCATGACTGGACGACGATGACCCTCCCCGATAGGACAATGAACGTTCAACCTAGTGTGGTCAGATCTTTCCCTTCTGGGAGACGATATGTTTTCATGTATTTATTGGGCTTCCGGGTAGATGATGTGGTGAATGGCGGATCGCCCAAACCTCGCTTGGAACAGCGCTGAAAGTTATATACGTAGCCTGTTCGATCTTGTAGAGTATATCCTTACTGCACAGCGATGTGTCCATGATACGAAGGAAAAGGGTCGGTGTACTGGTACATCAGCGTGCTTTCGAGATACAGGTGAGCGGTTTAGTCAAGAGAATGTATTCCGATTTCAAAGCAGCAGCGAGAAAAGCACGAAACAGTCTATTACAAGTGCCAATTGACGACAGTTCCTCGAAGCGAATTCATGGCGTGGATAAAGGCTTTCCGCTTCTCCGGAAATCGCTGTTCCTGTTGCCCTTAAAATACCGAAAACGCAGGCCTCTACCACTGACAAGTCAAACAATGCTAAACTCCACATCTTCGTCAACAAGTATGTTATACAGAAAGATCGACTACGCACTGTACCTGCATTGACACCGCATGACGCCCGTTCAAATCCTATTCCTACCCTGACTTCATATACGTTCAGCAAGGACGAAAGTAGCTGGGGATCTGATATGCAGAGCTCAAGAATGGAGATGGCAATGGCGCTAGCAATCTTGCGAGTACAGGTGACATTTACTGTCGTAGTAAGATTGCAGGTAGCCATTTGTGGTGGGTGAATATCAGGTCCCGGACTCCCGGTGTGAATGCATCACTGCCTATGCTGCAGAAGTCAGGGAACGGGACTACAGAGGGGGTAGTATACGACACCATATTGTATGAATGCATCGTACCTTGATCCACCCCAGCCGTATGCAGCTCGATATCGAACAAGCAGAACCGGATATAAATTAGTGTATACAATCGTCGAACAACATCCGTACTACGGCACAGATCCCTAAAATGTGAGCTCGCCAAACATCTTGCATCATATCCGACGCTCACTTTGAGTACAAATCCGAGCCATACAATAGTCAAATCGAGCATAACTTCTCGTCGCATGCGCAGGGAAACGGGTTACATTGTGGGAACCGCGACCGATGTTCGTCAGTGTACACACACGAAACTACTCGAACGAACCAGGTCGGCCTTGTAACGACTATTTTCCCATATGCGAGACCAGCTTGCTGGATGAAAGGAGCCAGGATAATGATTAACGTGAAGAGAGGATGTCATGGCTAACCCACCGAGAGCAACGATATTGCTGTTAGGAAGGTTGCTGGCTAAGAGAAAGGGCGAAAACTGAAAGATCCCGGCGTGCATACAAACAGAATGGACATGCCAGCGTGATATCCCCGTTGACGGTCCTAGGATCAAGCCAAAAGACAAGAACGAGGAGGCAATGCACGAATGTAACCATGGTGAGCAGTGAGAAATTCCCAGCTCTCAATCATAACGGCCAATTTTCGACGTGCACCTTGCCCTCTCTGGCTACGTCGATATAGCTTCATGCTCGAACCTGCTTTGATCATCGACCACAGCTCCTTGATCGATCAAAAAGAAGAATAGCTAACCAAATCCCTTCTCTGCTCACAGGGGACAAGGCATGCAACCCATTAATCACATTCATTAATAAAACCGGCCGTCTCAACGCGGTCATCGGTAACGTTCCCCCAACACACAAACAATAGTCTTACCCCGTCTCTCACAGTGTATCGGAGTAAACTCAACAATACAATCAACTCCCAAACATAACACATTACACACTTCAACCCGAGTTTTCAACAAACTCAACCATCTACGCAGGAATGGCAGGCCGGATGGGGATAAGTCAGAAGAGTGAGGAGTAGGGCCCTCTGGGCTGATGACGACGAAGATCAAGGAATAGCCAATGTCACCTTCGGACCCAGTGACCCCAAAACCCTCAACACCACCACTACGTCCGTACTTCACCCTAAGCGACACTCTCAAACACTTTATCTGCACACCATCACTCCTAAACGTACGACGGGCTCACTCCGGTGAGCGCACCGTACCTGTAAACTCCACAAACATCGCACTACTCAGCACCCCATCGACTGAAACTCACATGGAGGATCCGCGCGTCTAAAACGGCCGGCGGGAACGGCGGACCGGCAGGGAAACCTAGCCTGGGGCATTCGCGGGATCGGTGTTGCGGAGGGGCAAAAGGAGCCCCTAGATTAGATTTGTAATGTCCTACATAGAGCGCATGTGCTCCAAAAGGACAGAAATGGATATAAAAAAATAAAAAAAATAAAAAAAAGAAGAATAGACAATTCTAACGCACGCTATTTGTGGGGCTCGGATTGCTCCACCACTTTCAGCTAATAGGCCGAGCTAGAGAGAACCATTAGCATGTGAGGCAAATCGGCACAACAGTATTAACCCTACATTCATACGATTTCTCGTGCTGGAAAACCTGACTCCATAGCTTCGTGCAAAGTACGCATGCAATCTGTCGACCTTCGAGGTCAACGAAGGAAACGCGATGAAACGACTTCAACTGTACACCCGTAGTTCTGTAGACGACTGAGTCTCTATCGGGTGAATATATGTTCATGTCATAGAAGTAAATCTCTGTCGAAAGCGATGGGTAGGAACCGGGAAAAAATGAAGTTAGCGTTGGTTTCCCTGTGCAGCGAGCACTGTCACTGTTGGAAATGCAGACTCAGTGGTTCGCTCCTTTGCGCAGCACTGCTACGAAGGCTTCTGTAAAAATGGTAACTGAGAACAAGCGCATTTTCTAGATCGTGTGCAGATTGAGAGGCAAAGGGAGTAGGCTCATAACGGAGAGTCAAATGATATTCAACAAGTGTAAACAACGTTGCTTCGAACACTCATCAAGACACATGTCCTGAGGCATAAAACACCTTCACTATACTCCAACACAGATCCTTTGTTTCCTCGTCCTCCGCCTCCACTCGAACAGCCGGTTACATCGTCTTGTTCGCACTGTCCGCAGGTCTGTTCACCGCGTCCTATTTCCATGCATGTTTCCACCCGAGGTCTACACCATCAAAGTAGATCACAAGGTCCTCCGGCCATACATCGCTACGTATTCACACCCGTCCTACGGTACGCGTTCGACGCCGAGACGGGCCACAAATTAGCTGTCAAAGTGCCGCGAAGCGGTCTGGGCCCTTGCGACCCACGACGGGTTACTACGGTCGCAGGTACAACGTCTTTACATAAGCTCGGGAATATTGACCCCTCATTGCTGACAGGTCTTTGGTCAAGAAATAACTACATAATCCCGTCCGTCTTCCAGCTGGGTTTGACATGGACGGGGAGCCAATAGACGGTGTGTCAGACGTCGACGTCTTTCTTGTGTCGGATAGCTGACCACCCACTTGAACAGGTCTATTCAACCTTGGTTTCAGCTAGGTTGAACTCGGAAGTGTGACACAAAAATCTCGGGTATGAAGCTCGAGCTTGCTGACACTTCGGTATTTTCTATACAGCGGCCTCAACGTTCTACTGAGCCAAGAGAGATTGGATACACGGGCCCGGCGTCAGCTTGGTCTTTGATTGGTTTCTTCTCGTCGCTCTCGAGCAAGAAGCCTATCGTTATGACTTGGACCCCAATTCGTTTCATTGCGTTTCTGTCTTTGACACAGGTCGACGGATCGCCTGTGTCATTTTGAACGAAGTGCAAATACTGGGCGGGTCCATGCCAAGATGTAGTACGAGTGTATGCATTGATCACTTATCGATGCGAACTGTCCGCCTGCGCTCACTTGCTACCCCCTTAGTTCAGCTTACTCGTTAAAGGTGATGGAAGAATCGGAGGTGACTCTAGATCTTCTTCACCAATGTACACATGGCAAGTTAACTATCACAGACATCGACCTGGTTCCCTGCGCGCTGGTCATCCAATGCTGAGTGTTCAGTGATATCGAAGTCGATGGCCGCCTCGTGGTCTTGGACATCCACAAGTGCACGCAGCTCCTATTGCCTCCGTTTATCCATGAAATGCGGGAAATTGCTGAAGTAAATTCCCTCGTTTGTTCGAGGGTTGCTGTGAAATGTATGATGCGGCGTAGGTCCGGGACTTCCTGACGATGAAGATGACAGCACTGAAGTACTGACGAGATGCATCTCGACGTCGACATGAGCTCGTAGCCTATTCGTCCTCGCCAAAGGTACTGGATGGAGCACGTATTTTATGTTGTTCGACGTCGAACTAGCCTTTCTTGATGCACGATTCGACACGGCCTTTGTAAATCAAATGTGAACAGCGTGTGCAAACCACGTACGTGCGCTTACCTAGTGTGCCAAACAAACCACTCCTGTGAAGCCGAAAAGAGCGGCAAAAATAGAAGCATCGTGAAGGACAAATGAGCAAATGAAAAAAATACGGTGCAAACAAATCGGTGGTCTCGTTGGTTGTCTTGGGGTGGAGGTTTTCTATTGTGGTGACAGCCTGCGCTCAATCTGCTGACCGACGCCTGGTGAATAAGCGTAGCACTACAAACGAAAATAGGCATGTGTGAGAGAGATAATTCAGTAGGAGGCACGTGCATGCCAGGAGGAAACGTCGACAGATGCGAGAACAAATCCATTCTATCGCTTGGATATCCAGCTAATCGTCCCTCTTCAAAAAATCTTGAAACAAGCGCTTTTCCACCTAACAGATACGCCAAGGATCATGTCTTCTCTATCCCGCCACAAGCAGACAAACAGTGAGTGAAAGCGTACTTGCGATAGTAATGGGGAGCCCACGAAATCGAGTGATATTTGCCCAATGATGTGATGTTGACCAGCAAAACGCAGACCCAGTCGAAGTCAAGACCCAAAACCATGTGCTTTCTCTCACCTTTCTCAATGAGGAATACTTCGTGAGCTGTCACCTTGGGGAACGGAGGATGCGACTTTGGCGAGTTGATGGAGAAGAGGTTAGCACGACGATGGATGTGGGAGAGACCATTTGGAGCATGGCGGTGTCAAAAGATGGTGAATGGGTTGCTGGTGGGACGGAAGGTGGTCGAGTGGTGATATGGAACGCGACCAGTCAGGAAAAGGTGGCCGAGTTCAAAGGGCACAGTGATTGGGTGTCTGCGATGGATTTTTCTGGGGACAAGACGCGCATTGCAACGGGATCGCACGACAAGACACTCAAAGTCTGGTCACTTCCGACTGGCAGACAAGTAGTCGCACTTCAACACAAGAACGGCGTGGTCGGTGTCAAATTTTCACCCGACAGTCAACTCGTCGCCACAGCCACGTTCAACTCGGTTCGGATTTATCGGGACGATCTCATCCTCTTTGACGTTCGAATCCAAGTCCCCTCGTCCTGGAATCATCAAACTCTCGCATGGGCTAATGATGGCAAGCAACTCTTCGTGTTATCTCAAGCCGGCGAGATCAATTGCCTTGAGGTGACCCACAGTTCGACACTTTCTAAATGGCCTATCCACAGCAACGAGAATCCCACTTGTATCACTCTATCAAGCAATGGTACATTCATTGCAGCTGTCGCCAATGCAAGCATCTCGTTCTGGGATGCTAAAACGCATTGTCAACTTGGTCCAGTCATCAATGAATTGCATTACGTCGGTTCTCTCGGACTCTCGGCGACTCATCTCATCGCGACTGGGGGAGAAATAAGTATCACTCTGCGCAATCTCGGCGACATCCTTCCCTCTCCATATTGTGATGATGTAGGCACAAGCACTTTAAACGTTGTGGGGGTCACCATTCTAATCACTGGCCGACAGACAGACCCTGAACGAAGCCTTATAGGATCAAGTACGTTTTGCAAAAGTCGACTTACACTTTATTAACAATTACGCCTGTTAAGATAAAGACGCTAAACGAACCATACAGCAACTCCGTATAGAACTCGCAAACTCTCGACGTATGGCCAACAAACAGATAGATGACCTGAACGAGATGATCAATACACTACGTACAGAGCTTCGTACGCGGGAAACGAGCGCAGGTGTGTTTCACATCATCTTGCCCGCCCATCCCTCATATTCCCCATATATGAATGAAAAGTGGTCAACGAGGAAACCCTCCGCAATCAGCTTACTCTGTCGCAGCATGAAAATAACAGGTTGAACCAAACTCTGAACTCCCTTCATACAGATTATCGTATGTCCATCTTCATTCCTCCTGATCCGCATCATTTCAATCAGATCATAGAGGAGCTTTCTGCACAACTTTCTCTGTCGAAGCGAGAAGCTGATGAAGAAAAAACGAGGTCGAGTGAAATTATGAGCTCTCTTCGCACGGACTGCCGTGTACGGGACGAGCACGCAAGTATGTCCGTCATCATCCCCTCTGGTCCATATCATTTCAATGAAATTGCAGAGGAGCTGTCTGCACATCTTACTCACTCTCGCCATGAGGTGAACACTATTATGCGAATCATCCGCGCTCATCAACAAGGACAACAAGGTCGTATACACGATGCGTCAAAGGCACTCGTCGACATTTTAAGCGCCCTGACTGAGGATCTCAGCTCGAACACGTCATTCATGGAGTGGCTTACAGGTAAGTACGATCATTGTTATCACACGGCATTAAATTTACCCCTATTAGGCATTTGCCGTGGGTATAGTACGGCGCTAGAAAGAATCGGGGATAAGTCCTCGAGCGCTGGGAAGCACGATGGTGCAATAGAAGCCTACTCGATAGCGTTGTCGCTCTCTCCATCCCGCTCGAACGGTGTACTAGTCAAGTGGGTGAAAACGACGATGATGCGAGAAACAGTGCACGTAATGTTGAGTTCTGCCACCAAGGTATCGCGATTCCATGCTTAATCGAGTTTGAATCATCGCATTCATTACGACTCAGTTCAGGATTCCCAACTTCGATATTTATCAAGCGATCTGTGACATTCTCGAGGGCGGTGATCGTATCATGGATGCGATTAAATGTTTTAATCAGATGCAGAAGGACTCTACGAATACCCAAGATGATGAACAACGATGGGAACTCGGTGAGTGATCTTGTAGGATGTGGATGCAGCCCATTGAATTCTCACAGACTTCAAACTGCGCTGTGTCACTAAACTTGAGCAACTAGGCGATGACGCTATGAAATCGGACGAATACAATACCGCAATCATATCCTATTCAAATGCGCTAGCACTCAATCCAACAAACGCGACCATCATCTTGAAGTGCTGCGGAGCGCGAGCGTGCTCGTTTGAGCAAGAATTAGTTCGAGCTGACGAGGTATGAATAAAGCTGAATTACATGTAGCATGTAATTGACGTGATTAATCTCGTTCAGAGTATTCGCCGACATCCGTCCGCATACGAAGGGTACCAGAGGAAATATATCGTGTTACACGTAATGAAGCACTACCGAGAAGCGTTCGACGCATTTGAAATGATGCTTTCAAAGATGGACGACTCGCCAGATCCAGAGATTCGCAGTCAGTCGTTCTAATCAGTGCCATATAGCCCAGCTGATTCCAGTGTGACTGCAGACCTTCGTCAGCGTTACCTTGATCCCGCACCTGCGATTCGGCATATCGTTCAGCAAACCATTCGCCTCATCCCCCGCGAACTCATTGATACCAGCACTGGTGAACTCTATGACAGAAAAAAGCAAGCCCTCGCCTTTGAACAAATCCCGGTCTTCCATGAACTTCGATCCTCGATGACCACTCGGGTGAACAATGTGCGCATTCGGCAAGAGGTCAGGAGGTACTACCAATACGTCATGTTCTCGCACAAGTGGGAACCAGAAGAACCGACATTCAAGATGGTCCAGAACATCCCAGTCTACAAGCTACCTCTCACTCCCAAATTCGCCAAGTTACTCAACTTTTGCCAGCTCGCATCTCGTCTCGGGTTCAAGTTCGCATGGAGTGATACATGCTGTGTCAACCATGCAGACAAGAATGTCCAGCAGGAGTCCGTCCTCTCGATGTTTAGGTGGTATCGAGGCTCTGCTGTCACGATTGTCCACCTCCTTGGCGTCTTCTCTGACTCTGCAGAGGTCGGACAGCTTTGCAAGAGTATCTGGAATACACGTGGGTGGACTTACCAGGAATACGTCGCATCGAAGGTTGTTCAGTTCTATACAGAAGACTGGAAGCCATACCTCGGTCTAGACATGTTCAACCACAAATTGTCCCCGGTTATCCTTTCAGAGATGGAGCATGCGATGAACATAATGACGAAGGAGTTGTCCACTCTTCAACCCGGGCTGGACAGAGCAAGGGAGAAGCTATACATGGCTTCGAGGCGTCAGACGACACGTGAAGAAGACATTGCTTACTGCTTGTTTGGAATCTTCAATGCTGCGCTACCGGTTATATACGGTGAGGGCAATCAGGCAGTGGGTCGATTACTCGATCACGTCGTCACGGGATCGCGAGACATCACCATTCTCGCTTGGACAGGTCATGCGGGTAGTTATAACAGTTGCTTGCCCATGGATCTGACCGTCTACGATCCACTGGTGCCGCCCCATATCCCTCAACCGATCGAAACAGTCGAGATGGATCGTATGGTCGAGACGTTGCGTTCATCATTGCCGGACCTCTCTCAGGCGGTCGCATTGCATGGTCGTCTCAGTGTCCTTCTACCTCCATCATTCGCCGCCAGTCGACTACAGCTTTCTGGTATCACATTTCCAATCACGAAGCTGGTCGAGTGCCCGTCCGCAGATTCTGAGCCTGACGTGCACGTTTATCGTGTGACGACTTCCATGCTTGGGGAGGTCGAGATCACGACGGAGGACAATCTGTCGGAGATGGACGATCTTCTCTTAATTCATCCATGGATCGAACCGCTGCTCTCCAGAGACAACCAGCGTCGTGCCGTCAAGATGGATTCCGTCACATGCGTGCTGCGCCTGGTCGCCCGACTGAGGCAGCGATTTGGTGCGTTGCTGCTTACGTCGTTCTGGGGCGGACAGTATAAGCGGGTTGCGACGGATAGCTTGATCATGGTCCAAGTGCGTGAGGAAGCAGATTTGAGAGAATTGACGGAAAATGTGATGACGGTTGGTGTGCATTAGCTTCGAGGACGACAGTGGGTTGCAGGGCAATTTCGATCTAACAGTCGACAGGTTTTCGACGTACTTTACTCTGGATGGAATACACAATGGTGAAAATTAAAAGTAATACTTTCCATTGGTCCGGTAGTAAGTAGGTTTAGTGGCTGAAGCTACTATGGCTATTATGATTCGGACACAGCCCAGTCAAGTCTATCGCCACACTTTATTCCTACACGATGACGTTCTGCGAATAGGAGGAGACTTAGAGCGATGGTATGTGTCCCTTGAGGAGAGTCTGGGAAGGTCCTTAAACTTGCACAGACGGCTGAGAGACGCAGTGTCGTAGCAGAAATGAGATTGGTACAACGACGAGTAAGGTTGAAACGGTAGTTGGTGCCAAGTATAGGGCGGATTAGATTTGAGACATGTAGGCATAGAGAACAAACATGATGAAGAATGGAGTTAGTGACACAACGAGCGTGAAAATTGCAAATGTCACGGTGTACCGTATTATGGCTCGCTGGCACATGATGACGAGAACAAATTAGACAGCGTGGAAAGAACAGTTGTAAAATGTTAGCCTGGATCGGCCTTTCTCTGAGTATCCTAGCAACTTCGGAATCTGACTCGCGTATCCAATTTCCTTGAAACGACTGGCTAGGCCCGTGTCAATAGGACATCGCAAGTATCGGTGAAGGGGTCGATACCAAGATGAAAGATCGTCGTCTTCGACACCGAGGAAGCTCATTAGGGAAAACGAACTTTCGATGGCCATTGGTAAGGGCTTTGAGACCGAAGTGGGTAGAAAGCAAGGATCGGAAAGAATGCCTAGGAATCCGTTATTGGGCTTTAGATTGGTTTGAACTGTGAAACACTGTGCCGTAGGGATAAAACAGCGGAGGATAACGTAGATGCTAATAAACTGGTCTGCAATGCCTGCCATTGCATCAAGATCTTCCTTGCCTCACCTATCATCTGCCGAACGGATCGATAGAAGTACACGCGATCACTGTCAACTTCGTGCATTCTATGCTACGGCTACGAAAATTAACGAGCATACATCCGGAAAGTACATCGCAAAAAGGTCGACCATCAAATCCAAACCACCCTGTAACCTAATGAATAGTGAGCTCAGTCGAACGTAGTGAAACGACTGAGGGATGCGACGGACTAAACCAAGTAGGGAGCGACGTGTGGGAACGAGATACTGTAAATGGAAAGCTAGTTGCTAACTACGAAGAATAGCGTATGTCAACATAACCCATTTGCCCGAGTCAGGCTACTGCACGTCGACCGTCATCACATTCTCCGTCAACTCCATCAGCTCCGCCTCCTCACGTATTCGAACCATGATCAAGCTATCCGTCGCAACCCGCTTATACTGTCCGCCCCAGAACGACGTAAGCAATAATGCACCAAACGGCTGCCTCAGACGAGCAACCAGTCGCAGCGCACGCGTGACCGAATCCATCCTGACGCCACGGCGCGCGTTGTCTTGGGATAGCAACGGTTCGATCCATGGGTGAATCAGGAGAAGATCTTCCATCTCCGTCAAATTGTCCGCCGTCATGATCTCGACTTCCCCGAGCATGGAAGTCGTCACACAATAAACGCGCGCGTCAGGCGAAGAATCTGTGGACGGACATTCAACGAGCTCCGTGATAGGAAAGGTAATACCAGAAAGCTGTAGTCGGCTGGCAGCGAATGATGGAGGTGGCAGGGCACTGAGACGACCATGCAATGCGACCGCCTGAGAGAGATCCGGCAATGACGAACGCAACATCTCGACCATACGGTCCATCTCAGCTGTCTCGATGGGTTGTGAGATGTGGGGCGGCACTAGAGGATCGTAGACGGTCAGATCCACGGGCAAGCAGCTGTTATAGGTACCCGCGTGACCCGTCCAAGCCAGAACCGTGATGTCTCGCGAACCCGCAATGACATGATCGAGTAATCGACCCACTGCCTGATTGCCCTCACCATATATAACCGGAAGCGCAGCATTGAAGATTCCGAAGAGACAGTAAGCAATGTCTTCTTCGCGTGTCGTCTGACGTCTCGAAGCCATGTACAGCTTCTCCCGTGCTCTGTCCAGCCCGGGTTGAAGCGTGGACAACTCCTTCGTCATCATGTTCATCGCATACTCCATCTCCGTAAGGATAATCGGGGACATTTTGTGGTTGAACATGTCGAGGCCGAGGTACGGCTTCCAGTCTTCCGTATAGAACTGAACAACCTCCGATGCGACATATTCCTGGTAGGTCCACCCTCGTGTATTCCAGATACTCTTCCACAGGTGTCCGACCTCCTGAGAATCGGAGAAGATGCCGAGAAGGTGGACAATCGTGACAGCCGAGCCTCGATACCACCTAAACATGGACAGTACGGACTCTTGTTGGACATTCTTATCTGCCTGATTGACACAGCATGTATCGCTCCATGCGAACTTGAACCCGAGACGAGAGGCAAGCTTGCAAAAGTTGAGTAGCTTGGCGAATTTTGGAGTCAGAGGTAGCTTGTAGACCGGTGTGTTCTGGACAGTCTGAAATGTCGGTTCCTCAGGTTCCCACTTGTGCGAGAACATCACATATTGGTAGTACCTCCTGACCTCTTGCCAAATACGCACATGGTCGATACGAGTGGTCATGGAAGACCGAAGTTCATGGAAAATAGGAAGCTGTTCAAAAGCGAGGGCTTGCTTTGTCCTGTCATAGAGTTCGCCAGTAGTGGTATCAATGAGTTCGCGAGGGATATGACGAATGGTTTGCTGGACGATACGCTGAATTGTGGGTGCCGGATCGACGTAATGCTGACGAAGGCCTGTAGTCACATCGAGATCAGCTGGGTCCTATACGGCACTGATAAGAATGACTGACCGCGAATCTCTGGATCTAGCGACTCGTCCATTTTCGAAAGCATCATTTCAAACGCATCGAATGCTTCTCTGTAGCGCTTCATTCGGTGGAACACGAGGTGTTTTCTCTGGTACACCTCGTATGAAGAAGGTCGAAGTTGAATGCTCTGAACGGGATCATCAATTACGTGCCACATGAGATTGAATCTTAATCGTACTTTCTCGGCTCGAACCAACTCTTGCTCCAACCAGCACGGTCGTGCTTTGCAGCACTTCAAGATGATCATCATGTTTGTTGGATTGAGTGCTAGGGCATTTGAATAGGATACGATCGCGGCGTTGTATTCCTCCGATTGCATGGCGCCATCGCCCAGTTGCTCGAGTTTAGCGATACAACGCAGCTTGAAGTCTGCTGGAATTCAATGGGCTGCATCCACATCCTACACGGCCACTCACTGAGTTCCCATCGTTGCCGGTCATCTCGGGTATTCGTGAAGTCATTCTGCATTTCCATTTGCATTCGATTGAAACATTTGATCGCATCCATGACGCGATCATCAGTCTCGAGAACGTCACAAATTGCTTGATAAATATCGAAGTTTGGAATCTTAAGCTGAGTCGTAGGGAGTGTGATAATTCTAACCCGATTGAACACCGTATGACGATACCTTGGCAGCGGAATTCAACATTGCGTGCACTGTTTCTCGCATCATCATCGTTTTCACCCACTTGACTAGTACACCATTCGAGCGGGATTGAGAGAGCGATAATGCTATCGAGTAGGCTTCTATCGCATCATCGTACTCATTGGCGCTCGAGGAGTCATCCCCGATTGTTTCTAGCGCTATCCTACATCCATGGCAGATCCCTGACAGCAGTGAATTGAATGCCTTGCAGTAGCAATCTTCGTACTCACCTGTAAGCCAGTCCATGAATGAGGTGTTTGAGCTCAGATCCTCAGTTAGGGTGCTGGAAATGTCGACAAGTGTTCTCGACGCATCGTGTATGCGGCCTTGTTGTCCTTGTTGATAAGCACAGATGACTCGCATAATAGTGTCGACCTCATGGCGAGCGTGAGCAAGACGTGCGGACAGCTCCTCTGCAATTTCATTGAGACGATACGGGTCAAGGGGAATGACGACGGACATACTTGCGTGTTCGTCGCGTACATGGCAATCCGTACGAAGGGAGCTCATTGTTTGATTCAATCTCGTTTTTTCTTCCTCGGCTTCTCGCTTCGACTGAGAAAGTCGTGCAGAAAGCTCCTCTATGGTCTGATTGAGATGATGCAGATCAGAGGGAATGAGGACGGACATACTTGCGTGTTCATCCCGTGTATGACAATCCGCACGAAGGGAGATCAGAGCTTGGTTCAACCTGTTATTTTCATGGTGCGACAAAGTAAGTTCATTGCTGAGATCTCGGACGGCTTTTTCATTGACCACTTTTCAGTCATAGACAGGGAACGTCAGGAACGCGCCGGGTAGGGTAACATTGAAACACACATGCACTCGTTTCCCGCGTACGAAGCTCTGTACGTAGTAAATTGATCGTCCCGTTCAGGTCATCTATCTCCTTGTTGATTGTACGTTGAGAACTTCCGAGTTCGTCAGGGTGTTGCCGCGTGCTTTCTCGAGTGCCGTCGTCTGTTGGGCATGGCTGTCAAAAAAGTGCAAGTCAAGTTTTGCAAACGCACTTGAGCCTGTGAGGCTGGGTTCAGGGACCGCCTGTTCGATTGTCATAGTGGCCGGCGATTAGAGTGGTAACATTTGAAGTATTTGTACTTACAGTGTTACAGTAGGGGGAAGGAAGAATGTCGCCGAGATTGTGAAGGGCGATAGATTGCTTTCCCACGATCACAATGCAATGAGTCGCCGAGAGTGCGAGAGAATCGATGTAACAGGATTCATTGATGACTGGACCGAGTTGATAATATGTTTTAGCATCCCAGAACGAGATGCTTGATTTGGCGACAGCCACGATGAACGTGCCGTTGTCTGATAAAGCCATACAACGGGGATTCTCGCTGGTGTGGATGGGCCATTCATAGAGGGTCGATCCAGAGGTCGCGTCAAGGCAGCTGATCTCGCCAGCTTCAGATAGTACAAAGAGTTTCTTGCCATCATTCGCCCATGCAAGAGTTTGATTCAAGCTCGAGGGGACTTTGATCGGAAAGTCGAAGAGGATGAGATCGTCCCGATAAATCCGAACCGAGTTGAACGTGGCTGTGGCGACGAGTTGACTGTCGGGTGAAAATTTGACACCGACCACAGTGTCGTCGAGTACGAGTGCGAGCACTCGTTTGCAAGTCGGGAGTGACCAGACATTCAATGTCCTGTCGCCAGATCCCGTCGCAATGCGTGTCTTGTCCCTAGAAAAATCCATCACAGACACTCGATAGCCCCGGCTGTACCCTTGGAACTTGGCCACCTTTTTCCGACTGGTCGGATTCCATATCACTACTCGACCACTCCACGTCCCACCAGCTACCCATTCACCATCCTTTGACTCCGCAATGCACTGAATGGTCTCTCCCGCCTCCATCATCGTGCTCATCTCTGCTTCATCTTCAACTCGCCATAGTCGCATCCTCCGTTCCTTTTCGTGACAGCTCATGAAGTATTGTTCGTTGAGAAACGCGACAGAAAGCACGCTGTTCTGAGCCCGTATTTTGATCCGGTCTGCATTTTTCTCGTCAACATCATTGGGCAAACATTATCTGATCTTGCGGGTTCCTCATTACTATCACAAGTACACATTCACTCACCATTTTTCTTCTGGCGAAGTACGGAAAACATGATCCCGACGATGTATCCGTCAGGTGGAAAAACGCTCGTTTCAAGGTTTTTTGAAGAGGGACGATAGCAGGTGGATATCAGAACGGTAGAAGGTAATCGGATTGGAACTCGCATTCGACATCGCCTCCTGGCATGCACGTGTTTTCTAACACACGTACTGAGCGCCTATCATCGTCCCGGTGCTATACTATATGCTAACTCTCCAGTCGTCGATCAGCAGACTTAACGCAAGTTGTCACCAGTAGGAAACATGTACCAGGGATAGCCAACGAAGACGACTGGTTCGTTTACACTAGGTTTTCTAGTCTCGTTTCATTTGCTTATTTCCCATCCCAAGGCTTATTATTAATGTTTCTATCTTTGCCATTCCTTTCGGCTCCTTTGATCGACCTCACCTTGGAAGACAACACGCCTGGTTCCACCGATTCATCTTCCGGGCATGATATCGACACCCTCTCTATGTAGATATGCAGATCCCTGCTTTCATGACTGGATGACTGGACGACGATGACCCTCCCCGATAAGACAATGGGTGTTCAACCTAGTGTAGTCAGATCTTCCCTTCTGGGAGGCTGGTGTATGCATAATACGATATGTTTCCATGTATTCATTGGGCTTCCGGGTAGATGATGTGGTGAATGGCGGATCGCCCAAACCATGCTCGGCACAGCGCCGAAAGATATACATACAGTATGTATATAATATTAGCCTATTCAATCTTGTAAAGTGTATCCCTACTGCACTGCGATTTGTCCATGGTACGAAGGAAAAGGATAGGTGTACTAGTATATCAGCGTGCTTTCGACATACAGATGAGCGGTTTAGTCAGGGGAATGTACTCCCATTTCAAAGCAACAGCGAGAAAAACCCGAAACGGTCCATTACATGTGCCAAATTGACGACAGTTCCTCGAAGCGAATTCATGGCGTGGATAAAGGCTCTCCGCTTCTCCGGGAATCGTTGTTCCTATTGCCCTTAAAGTAGCCAAAACGAAGGCCTCTACTACTGAAAGGTCAAATGCTAAACTCCACACAGTGCTTGTCAACAGGTATGTTATACAGAAAGAACGACTACGCGCTGTACCTGCATTAACACCGCAGGACACCCGTTCAAATCCTATTCCTACCCTGACTTCGTATACGGAAGTAGCTGGGGATCCGATACACGGAGCTCAAGAATGGAGGTGGCAGTGGCGCTGGCGATCTTGCGAGCACAGGTGACATTTACTGTCGTGGCAGGATTGCAGGTAGCCATTTGTGGTAGGTAAATGTCAGGTTCCGGTGTGAATGCATCACTGCCAACGTTGCGGAAATCAGGGAACGGGTCTGCAGAGAGGGTAGTATACAACACTATATTGCATGAATGCATCGTACCTTGATCCACCCTAGCCGTATGCGGCTCAGTATTGAACAAGCAGAATCGGATATAAATCAGTGTATACAATCGTCGAAGCACATCCGTACTACGGCACAGATCCGAGCTCGCCAGACATCCTGCATCATGTCCGACGCTCACTTTGGGTACAAATCCGAGCCATACAATAGTCAAATTCGAGCAGAACTTCTCGTCGCATGCACAGGGAAACAAGCTGCCTTGTGGGAACCGCGACCAATGTTCGTCAGTCTACAAACCAGGTCGGTCTTGTAACGACCGCTTTCCCATCTGCCAGACCAGCTTGCTCGGTGAAAGGAACAAGGAGGAGCCAGGATAATGATTAACGTGAAGAGGGGATGTAATGGCTAGCCCACTGAGAGCAACGATATTGCTGTCAGGAAGGTTGCTTGCTAAGAGAATGGGTGAAAACTGAGAGATCCCGGCAGCACATACAAATAGAATGGACATACCAACCTGGTATCCCCGTTGCTGGTCCAGGACCAAGCCAAAAGACAAGAACAAGGAGGTAATGCACGAATGTGACCATGGTGAGCAGTGAGAAATTACCCACTTTCAATGATAATGGCCAATTTTCGATGTGCACCTTGCCCTCTCTGGCTTCGACGATATAGCTTCATGTTCGAACCCTGCCCTGGTCATTGACCACAGACAATACTTCATAATGTATCTGCGAATAACAGCTACTTGATCGATCAAGAAGAAGAATGGACGATTGTAACGCACGCTGTTGGTGGGGCTCAGGTTGCTCCGCCACTTTACCGATAGGCCGAGCTAGAGAGAACCATTAGCATGTGAGGCAAATCGGCACAACAGTAATTAACCCTACATTCGTATGATTTCTCATGCTGGAACACCCGACTTCGTAGCTTCGTGCAAAGTACGCATGCGATCTGTCGACCTTCGAGGTCAACGAAGGAAACGCGATGAAACGACTTCAACTGTACACCCGTGGTTCTGTAGACAGCTGAGTCTCGATCGGGTGAATAAGTGTTCATGCCATAGAAGTAAATCTCTGTCGAAAGCGATGGGTAGGAACCGGGAAAAAATGAAGCTAGTGTTGATTTCCCTGTGCAGCGAGTCATTGTCACTGTTGGAGATGCAGACTCAGTGGTTCGCTCCTTTGCGCAGCACTGCTACGAAGGCTTCTGTAAAAATGGTAACTGAGAGCAAGCGCGTTTTCTAGATCGTGTGCAGATTGAGAGGCAAAGGGAGTCTCATAACGGAGAGTCAAATGATATTCAACAAGTATAAACAACGCTACTTCGAACATTCATCAAGACAGTCGCTAATTAGAAGCTCTGGAGTTCAACATGTCATGAGGCATAAAACACCTTCACTATACTGGTCCACACTCCAACACAGATCCTTTGTTTCCTCGTCCTCCGCCTCCACCCGAACAGCCGGTTACGTCGTCTTGTTCGCACTGTCCGCAGGTCTGTTCACCGCGTCCTATTTCCATGCACGTTTCCACCCGAGGTCTACACCATCAAAGTAGATCACAAGGTCCTCCGGCCATACATCGCTACGTGTTCACACCCGTCCTGTGGTACGCGTTCGATGCTGAGACTAGCCACAAATTGGCTGTCAAAGTGCTGCGATACGGTCTGGGCCCTCGCGACCCCATGAAGGACGACGAGTCGCTATGGTCGCATTACGACGTCTTTGGGACACGTAACACGTTGAACTCGGGAATATTGACCCCTCATTACTGACAGGTCTTTGGTCAAGAAATAACTAATCCCGTCCGTCTTGCAGCTGGGTTTGACAAAGACGCGGAGGTAATATACGGTGCATCAGACGTCGACGTCTTTCTTGTGTCGGATAGCTGACCACCCTCTTAAACAGGTCTATTCAACCTTGGTTTCAAACATCTTTCGAATACGGAGAGTAAGTGGCTCTTTACCAGCTGTCGGTCCGGCACGTTGAGTAGAAACTATTTTACAGGTCTCTCGACATCTGAATACGATTGGCTGCTCTATGGTCGTCTGGAGTGATACCTATCGCAAATCTCAGTTCGTTCACCCTCCTGGCCTCTGTCTCGCAATCAGCATACGATCTAGAAAAGGCACTCGTCCCCAGTTTCTGGGCAGATCATCTCTGACTCTGTAGTCCTAGTGGTGTTAGTGCACGAAGTCGAGGGCCCCTGGAGCTAAGAGATATTGGATACACGGGCCCGGAACGAGGCGTCAGCTTGGTCTTTGATTGGTTTCTTCTCGTCGCTCTCAAACAAAAAATCTATTGTTGCTGTATGACTTGGACCCAATGCATCCGATGGTAAACCAGATATGAGCGTCATTTACAGAGGTCGCTTCATCACGTTTGTCTTTGGCACAGATCGACCGATCGCCTGTGTCTTTTTGAATGAAGTGCAAATACTGGGCGGGTTCATGCCAAGATGTAATATGAGTGTATGCATGAATCACTTATCGATGCGAACTGTCCGCCTTTGCTCACTTGCTATCCCTTTAGTTCGACTTATTCGTTGAAAGTGGTGGAATCGGATGTGGCTCTAGATCTTCTTCATCATTGTGCACATGGCAAGTTAACTATCACGGACGTCGACCTGGATCCCTGCGTGCTGGTCATCCGGTACTGAGCATTCGGTGATATCGAAGTCGATAGGCTCTTCATGGTCTTGGACATCCACACGTGCACGCAGTTCTTATTACCTCCGTTTATGAAACGCGGGAAATTGCTGAAGTAAATTCCCTCGTTTGTTCGAGCGCTGCTGTGAAATGTACGATGCGGGGTAGGTCCGGGACTTCCTGGCGATGAAGATGATAGCATCGACGAGCAACCAGACGTCGACGCATGAACTTGTGGCCTATTCATCCTACATCAATGGTACTGGATGGAACACGTATTTTATGTTGCTTGACGTCGAACTAGCCTTCCTTGATGCGCGCTTCGACGGTCTTTGTAAATCAAATGTGAGCAGCATATGCAAACCAACCTGCGCTTACCCAGTGTACCAAACAATTCACCCATGTGAAGCCGAAAAGAGCGGCAAAAATAGATGCATCGTGAAGGGCAAATGAGCAAAACTCAAATGAAAAAATACGGTGCATACAAATCAAGTGGTCTCGTTGGTTGTCCTGGTGGAGGTTTTCTATTGGTGACAGTCTATACTTAATCTGCTGACCGACACCTGGCGAATCAGCATACAACAAACATAAGCGCTATGCATGTGTGAGAGATACTTCAGTAGGAGACAGTCTATGCAAGCCAGGAGGGAACGTCGATAGATGCCAGATCACACATTCCAACATATTCTATTGCTTGGATATCTAGCTTGTCGAAAAATGGTCGACTGTCAAGCTAAACTACGTGTAACCCATTGCCCGAGTCAGGCTACTGCACGTCGACCGTCATCACATTCTCCGTCAACTCCATCAGCTCCGCCTCCTCGCTTATTCGAACCATGATCAAGCTATCCGTCGCAACCCGCTTATACTGTCTGCCCCAGAGCGACGTAAGCAGCAACGCACCAAACGGCTGCTTCAGGCGAACAATCAGTCGCAGAGCACGTGTGACGGAATCCATCTTGACGGAACGTCGTGCATTGTCTTGCGAAAGTAACGGTTCAATCCATGGATGAATCAGGAGAAGATCTTCCATCTCCGTCAGATTGTCCGCCGTCGTGATTTCGACCTCTCCGAGTATGGAAGTCATCACACGATAAACGTGCACGTCAGGCGCAGAATCTGTGGGTGGACATTCGATGAGTTCCGTGATCGGAAAGGTGATACCGGATAGCTGTAGTCGGATGGCAGCGAATGATGGAGGTGGGAGGGCACTGAGACGACCATGCAATGTGACTGCCTGAGAGAGGTCTGGCAATGACGAACGCAGCGCCTCGACCATGCGATCCATCTCGACTGTCTCTATGGGTTGTGAGATGTGGGGCGGCACTAGAGGATCGTAGACGGTCAGATCCACGGGTAAGCAGCTGTTGTAGGTACCCGCGTGACCCGTCCAAGCCAGAACCGTGATGTCTCGCGAACCCGCAACGACATGATCGAGTAATCGACCCACTGCCTGATTGCCCTCACCATATATAACCGGAAGCGCAGCATTGAAGATTCCGAAGAGACAGTAGGCAATGTCTTCTTCGCGGGTCGTCTGACGTCTCGAAGCCATATAGAGCTTCTCGCGTGCTCTGTCCAGCCCAGGCTGAAGCGTAGATAACTCCTTCGTCATCATGTTCATCGCATGCTCCATCTCCGTAAGGATAATCGGGGACATTTTGTGGTTGAACGTGTCTAGACCGAGGTACGGCTTCCAGTCTTCCGTATAGAACTGAACAACCTCCGATGCGACGTATTCCTGGTAAGTCCATCCGCGTGTATTCCAGATACTCTTCCACAGGTGTCCGACCTCTGCAGAGTCGGAGAAGATGCCGAGGAGGTGGACAATCGTGACAGCCGAGCCTCGATACCACCTAAACATCGACAGTACGGATTCCTGCTGGACATTCTTGTCTGCCTGGTTGACACAGCATGTATCGCTCCATGCAAACTTGAACCCGAGATGAGAGGCGAGCTTGCAAAAATTGAGCAACTTGGCGAACTTGGGAGTCAAAGGTAGCTTGTAGACTGGGATGTTCTGGACTGTCTGGAATGTCGGTTCCTCTGGTTCCCACTTGTGCGAGAACATAACATATTGGTAATAACTTCTGACCTCTTGCCGAACACGCAAATGGTCGACCCGAGTGGTCATCGTAGATCGAAGTTCATGGAAAATTGGGAGCTGCTCAAAGGCGAGGGCTTGCTTTATTCTGTCATAGAGTTCGCCAGTGGTGGTATCAATGAGCTCGCGAGGGATATGACGAATGGTTTGCTGGACGATATGCCGAATCGTGGGTGCAGGATCTAAGTAACATTGGCGAAGGTCTGTAATCACATCGAGATCAGTTCGGAGAATCTATATGGCGCTGATTAGAATGACTGACCGCGAATCTCTGGATCTAGCGATTCGTCCATTCTCGAAAGCATCATTTCAAACGCATCGAAAGCTTCTCTGTAGCGCTTCATTCGGTTTAACACGATATATTTTCTCCGGTACCCTTCGTATGAAGAAGGCCGAAGTTGAATACTCTGAACAGGAGTGTCAATTACGCACGACATGAAATTGAATCCTATTCGTACTTTATCAGCTCGAGCCAACTCTTGCTCCAACGAGCACGGACGTGCTTTGCAGCACTTCAAGATGATGATCATGTTTGTTGGATTGAGTGCTAGGGCATTTGAATAGGATACAATCGCCCTGTTATACTCGTCCGATTCCACAGCGCTGTCGCCCAATTGCTCGAGTTTAGCGATACAACGCAGTTTGAAGTCTGCCGGAATTCAATGGGCTGCATCCACATCCTACACGATCACTCACCGAGCTCCCATTTTTGTTCGTCATCTCGGATATCCGTGGAGTCATTCAGCATTTCCATTTGCATCCGATTGAAACATTTAATCGCATCTATAACGCGATCATCGCTCTCGAGAATGTCACAGATTGCTTGATAAATATTCAAGTTAGGAAACTTGAGCTAAGTCGTAGTGAGTGTGAAAATTCAAACTGGATTGAACACGGAATTACGATACCTTGGCGGCGGAGTTCAACATTACGTGCACTGTTTCTCGCATCATCGTCGTTTTTACCCACTTGATTAGTACACCGTTTGAGCGGGATGGAGAGAGCGACAATGCTATCGAGTAGGCTTCTATCGCATCATCATACTTATTGGCGCTCGAGGACTCATCCCCGATTGTTTCTAGCGCTGTGCTATACTCATGGCAGATCCCTGACAACAATGAATTGGATGTCTTGCAATAGAAATGTTCGTACTTACCTGTAAGCCAGTCCATGAATGACGTGTTTGATCTCAGGTCATCAATTAGGGCGCTGGAGATGTCGACGAGTGCCCTGGACGCATCGTGTATGCAACCTTGTTGTCCTTGTTGATAAGCACAAATGATTTGCATAATAGTGTTGACCTCGTGGCGAGAGTGAGCAAGATGTGTAGACATCTCCTCTGTGGTTTCATTGAGATCATACGGACCATGGGGAATGGACGATGGACATACTTGCGCGTTCGTCCCGTGTACGACGATCGGAGCTCATGGCTTGGTTCAGCCTCGCCTTTTCTTCTTCGGCCTCTCGCTTCGACCGAGAAAGCTGGTCGCGGAGATCTCGAATAACCTCCTCGTTTTGCGCGAGGCGTGCAGATAATTCTTCTACGATGTCGTTGAGATGATACAGACGACGAGGGGGGATGACGACGGACATACTTGAGTGTTCGTCCCGTACACGAAAATCCGCACTTATTTCCTGATTCAATGTCGTTTTTTCTTCCTCTGATTCTCGCTTTGACTGAGAAAGTTGTGCGAAAAGGTCCTCTATGATCTTTGAGATGATGCGGATCAGGGGAAATGAGGATGGCATACTTGCGTCTTCGTCCCGTGTATGATAATCCGCACGAAGGGAGTTCAGAGTTCGGTTCAACCTGTCAATTTCACGCTGCGATAAAGTAAGCTGATCGCGGAGATCTCGAATGGCTTTCTCGTTGGCCGCTTTTCATTCATAGACAGGGATCGTCAGGAATACGCCGGATAGGGTGATACTAAAATGCACCTGTGCTCGTTTCCCGCGTACGTAGCTCCGTACGTAGCAAACTGATTGTCTGGTTCAGGTCATCTATCTCCTTGTTGGTGGCGCGTTGAGAACTTCTGGGTTCGTCGGGGTGTTGCTGCGTGCTTCCCAGAGTGCCGTTGCCTGTCGGGCGTGGTTGTCAAGAAAGTGCAAGTCTAAGTTTTGCAAAACATACTTGAGCCTGTGAGGCTGGGTTCGGGGACCATCTGCTCGATTAACATAATGGTCAGCGATTAGAATGGTAACGATTGAAGTATTTGTACTTACAGTGATACAGGAGGGGGAAAGAATGATGTCGCCGAGACTGCGAAGGGTGATACTTTTCCTCACAGTCACAATGCAATGAGTCGCCGAGAGTGCGAGAGATTCGATGTCATGCAATTCATTAATGATTGGACCGAGTCGACAATGTATTTTAGTATCCCAGAACGAGATGCTTGAATTGGCGACAGCTGCGATGAACGCTCCGTTGCTTGATAGAGCGATACAACGGGGACTCTCGTTGTTGTGGATGGCCCATTTAGAGAGAATCGATCCGTTGGTCGCGTCAAGGCAGCTGATCTCGCCAGCAGATAATACAAAGAGTTGCTCGCCGTCATTCGCCCATGCGAGGGTTTGATTGAGGAACCAGGGGACTTTGATTTGAACGTCAACGTGGATGCGAATGCTGTCGTCCGAACAAATCCAATAAATCCGAACCGATTTGAACGTGGCTGTGGCGATGAACCGACTGTCGGGTGAAAATTTGACACCGGCCACAGAACCATCGAGCACTTCTTCCCAAGTTGGCCATGACCGCAAGTCTCGTCCAAGTGACCAGACTTTGACTGTCTCGTCCGCTCCCATCACAATGCGAGTCTTGTCCCCAGAAAAATCCATCGCTCTCACATACCCGCTATACCCATTGAAGTCGGCCACTTTTTTCCGATTCTTCGCATTCCATATCACCACTCGTCCTCTGTCTGTCCCACCAGCAACCCATTCACCATCTTTTGACACTGCAATGCTGCAAATTTCACCTCCCGCCGCATCCATCGTCGTTCTCCAAGTCTCCTCTGTTCCATCTTCCACTCGCCAAAATCGCATCCTCTGTTCCCCTTGGTGACAGGTCACGAAGTATTCTTCGTTGAGAAACGCAACAGAATGCACATAGTTTTGAGCCTTGATTTTGATCCGCTCTGTATTTTTCGGGTCAACATTATTGAGCGAACAACACGCGGGTTCCCCGTTACTATCACAAGCACATGTTCACTCACTCTCTGTCTTCCTCTGGTGAAATATGGAAAGCATGATACCAATGATGTATCTGTCAAGTGGAAAAACGCTCGTTTCAAGATTTTTTGAATAGGGACGACAGCAGGTGGATATCAGAACGATGCAGTGGGTGGTTGGATCGGAACGCACAATGCTTCGCACTCGGCTTTGCCTCCTGGTATGCACGTGTCTCCTAAATCATCTCTCACACGCATAACGAGCGCTTATTCTCGTCTCAGTGTTATATATCCTAACTCGCCAGTCGCGGATTGTCACCAGGAGGAAACGTGCACCACGAACAACCAATGAAGACGTCCGGTTCGTTTGCACCGTATTTTCTAGCTTTGTTTCATTTGCTTATTCTCCCCTTTTGAACCACCAGCTAATTATCAATGTTTCTATTTTCGCCACTCCTTTCAGCTTCTCCAATCAATCTAACATTGGAAGCTGACACGTTTGGCTCTACAAATTTATCTTCTGGGCATCACATCGACACCTCTGTATGTAGACACGCAGATCCCTGCTTTCATGACTGGACGACGATGACCCTCCCCGATAGGACAATATGTGTTCAACCTAGTGCGGTCGAATCTTTCCCTTCTGGTGCATGCATAATACGGTATGCTTCCATGTAATCATTGGGCTTCCGGGTAGATGATGCTGTGAATGGTAGTTCGCCCAAACTACGCTTGGAACGGCGCTGAAAGATATGTATATACGTAGCCCATTCAATCTTATAGAATGCATCCCTACTGCACAGCGATTTGTCCATGATACGATGGAAACAGACAGGCGTACTGGTGTATCAGTGTGCTTTGAATATACAAATGAACGGTTTAGTCAAGGGAATGTATTCCCATTTCAAAATAACAGCGAGAAAACCTGGAACGGCCCATTACAAGTGCCAAATTGATGACAGTTCCTTGAAGCGAATTCATGGCTCGCATAAAGGCTCTCCGCTTCTTCGGCAATTGTTGTTCCTATTACCCTTAAAGCACCCAGACCTGTCGTATGACGACAGTCAGTACCCTTCTGAAGTAGAAAAAAAAGGGGGGAGGCAAGTACCATGCATCGCATTCGACTTCGCATCCGCAACAGAAACACTGGGATCCGAAACGAAGGCCTCTACCGCTGACAAGGTCAAATGCTACACCCCACATGTTCGTCAACAGGCATGTTATACAGGAAGAACGACTACGCACTGTACATGCAATGTGAATATGCACCGCAGGAGACCCGTTCAACGCGTTCAAATCATATCCCTACCCTGACTTCACACACGTTCAGCAAGTCGGAAGTAGATGGGGGTCTGAGTACGCAAAGCTCAAGAATGGGGGTGGTAATAACGTTGGCAATCTTGCGAGCAGAGGTGACATATACTGTCGTGGCGGGATTGCAGGTAGCCACTTATCGTGGGTGCCAATGTCAGGTCTCAGAAATCAGGGAACGGGTCTACAGAGAGGGTAGTATATGACAGTATATTGCATGAATGCATCGTACCTTGGACCACACGAGCTTCGGCCGAAGCACCCCAGCCGTACGCAGCTCAGTATCGGACAAGGAGAACCGAACATAAATCAGTGTATACAATCGTCGAAGCACGTCTGCGCTACGGCACAGATCCCTAGAAACGTGAGCTCGTCAAACGTCTTGCATCGTATCCGACGTTCACTTTGGGTACAAATCCGAGCCATACAATAGTCAAACTCGAGCAAAACTTCTTCGTCGCATGCGCAAGGAAACGGGCTCCTTGTGACCGCGAATGATGTTCGTCAGTTTACACACATGAAATTACTTGAACGAACTGAGTCGATTCATAACGACCACTTTTCCCATCTGCGAGACCGACTTTCTTGATGAAAGGAACAACGGAGGAGGCGGGATTATAATTAACATGAAGAAAGCATGTCATGGCCAGCCCACCGGGAGCAACGATATTCTCGTGACCGCTGTCGGGAAGATTGTCGGCTAAGAGAATAGGCGAAAAGCGAGAGATCCTGGCGTGCATACAAATAGAATGGACATACCAACGTGGTATCCCCGTTGCTGGTCCCACGGCCCGGCCAAAAGACAAGAAGAGCGAGGAGGCAATACACGAGTGTGGCCATAGTGAGCAGTGGGAATTCCCTGGCACTTTCAATGTTGTACCTTGCCTTCTCTGGCTTCGTCGATGTAGCTTCATGCTCGAACCCTGCCTTGATCATCGACCACAGACAATACTTCACAATGTGTCCGCGAATAACAGCTACTTGATCGATCAAGAAGAATAGGTGATTGTAACGCATGCTGTTGGTGGGGCTCAGATTGCCCCACCACTTTCAACCAATAGGCCGAGCTAGGGAGAGCCATCAGCATGTGAGGCAAATCGGCACAACAATATTAACCCTACATTCGGATGGTTTCCTATGCCGGAAAACCTGACTCCGTAGCCACCCAAGTAATTTGTCGACCTTCGTGGTGAACGCAATGAAGCGCCTCAACTGTGTACCCGTGGATCCGTAGATGACTGAGTCTCTATCGGGTATATAAGTGTTCATATCATAGAAGAGGATCTCTGTCGAAAGCGATGAGCGGGAAATGAAGCTTGTGTTGATTTCCCCGTGCCAGCGAGTCATTGTCACTGTCGCAGATGGTTCGATCCTTTGCGCAACACCGCTGCGAAGGCGCTGTCAAAATGTGACCGACGACAGTTTTCTAGATCGTGTGCAGATTGTGAGGCAAAGGGACCAGGAGGGCAGACGAGATTGGATTTTCGATCAGTATTATTCCATACATGCCGGGAGCAGCTGATTGCATTGAGATGTAGACCTCAAATAGGGCGTAGAGTCAAAGGTAAAACTTGCTCTGCGAACTTGAGGGATATCTGGGGTATTCAGGCAGTATATAGGGTATACCCGGCGTCAACCTCGCTGGCCTCTGGGGTTGAAACGTTGGCCCGCGCGTTGACCTCGCTGAGCGAGAACATGGCGAAATCAACAAGTATAAACAACACCAGCCTGAGTGACTCAACATGTCCTGCCAAAGCATAAAACACCTTCACCGCAGCGGTCTACACTCCAACGCAGATCCTTTGTTTCCTCGTTCTGCGCCTCCACCCGAACAGCCTGTTACATCCAGTTGTTCGCACTGTCCGCATGTCTGTTCACCACGTACTATTTCGATGCACGTTCGGCAATACATCATTACATATTCACACCTGTCCTATGGTACGCGTTTGATGCCGAGACTGGCCACAAAATTGGCTGTCAAAGTGCTGCGAGGCGATCTGGGCCGAGGCTCGTGATCCCGTAAGGGACGACGAGTCGCTGCGGTCCCAGGTACGACGTCGTTGGGGCACATTGAACTCCCACATTGCTGACAGGTCTTTGGTCAAGAAATATCCAATCCCGCCCGTATTTCAGCTGGGTTTGACAAGGACTGGGAGTCAATAGACGGTGTGTCAGACATCGACATCTTTCTTGTATCGGATAGTTGACCACCCTCTTGAACAGGTCTATTCAACCTTGGTTTCAGCTGGGTTGAAGCCGGAAGTGTGACACCAAAACCTCAGTTATGAAGCTCGAACTTGGTGACTCCTCGGTATTTTCTCTGCAACGGACTGAACGTTCTGCTTACAGCCAGGCAATCCCAAGCCGCGTCTTTTCCACCTAGTTTCCGATTCTGCTCTCGTCAATCGCTATGGATTCCTGTCGCGAGAAGTTACTGAGGTCATACCACGCCTACGCTCTCGTATACCCACATTCCGTGACACGAATAATACGACTGCTGCTCTCCGTCCTAGATCCATTCTGGGTGTAAACTTCTAGAAAATCGAGGCATCGGTAATGGACTCTTCAAAAGAATTTGATATCGGCGTCAAGACATTCGGCCCCATGCTGGCGTGTTGGTAGTCAACGTTTCGAGTCCTAACATACCAGGACTTTAGTGTGTACACCCAAATTCATCGTTCTATCTTTCCCCCTGATGATTGGACATAATGGCAGGGGACTTCAAAATCGGGGGCTATTAGATGTGGTCAAGGCCCGTGACTAACTCGAACCTTCTCCGGTAACATCCGTTTGGCCACATTTGGTCTGATTCTTCTTGACTAACACACTTACTAGTCAAGATCATGATGTCAAAGAACTCGATATCGAAGAACCCTCTAGAACAGCTTACCCAGCAAATTCTGCATGGCATTCTTTTCTACCTCCTTTCGAATACAGTGGGTAAGTGGCTCTTTGTCAGCCGTCAATCCTGCATGTCGAGTAGAAACTGTTTTACAGGTCTCTCGACATCTGGATACGATTGGCTACTCTAGGACCACCTAGAATGACACCTATCGCAAATCTCAGTTTGTTCGCCCTCCTAGCCCCTTTATCTCGCAATCAGCATACGATCTAGAACAGGCGCTCGTCCCCAATTTCTGGGCAGATCATCTCCGAGTCCATAGTGCCGGTGGTGCTAGTGCGCGAAGTCGAGAGCCCCTGGAGCCAAGAGAGATCGGATACACGGGCCCGGAACGAGGCGCCAGCTTGGTCTTTGATTGGTTGCTTCTCGTCACTCTCAAACAAGAAATCTATTGTTATGACTTGGACCCCAATGCATCCGATGGCAAACCGGATATGAGCGTCATTTACGAAGGTTGTTTCATTGCATTTCTGTCTTTGGCACAGGGCGATCGATCGCCTGTGTCGTTTTGAGCGAAGTGGAATTACCGGCCCATGCCAAGATGTAGCACGAGTGTATGTATTGATCACTTATCGATGCGAATCGTCCGCCTTTGCTCACTTGCTATCCCCTTAGTTCGGCTTATTCGTTGAAAGTGGTGGAAGAATCGGAGGTGACTCTAGATCTTCTTCACCACTGTGCACATACAAGTTAACTATCATGGACGTCGACCCGCCTACGTGCTAGTCACCCAATAGTGAGTGTTCAGTGATATCGAAGTCGATAGGCTCTTCGTGGTCTTGGACATCCACACGTACACGCTGTCCCTATTACTATTACCTCCGTTTATCCATGAAATGCGGGAAATTGTCGAAGTAAGTTCTCTCGCTTGTTCGTTCCTGCGCTGCTCTGACATGTACGATGCGGAATAGGTCCGGGATTTCCTGATCGTGAAGATGATAGCACTGACGAGCATCTCGACGTCGACACATGAGTTCGTGGCCTATTCGTCGTACACCAAAGGTACTGGATGGAACACATATTTTCTGTTATTCGACGTCGTCGAACTGCTTGATGCGCACTTCAATACGGTCTTTGAGGGCGCGACGAGGGCACCTGTGACGATAGGGATGGTGCAAGCGGTGCGGTCGAATTCGAGGTCTTTGGTAAGGAGGGCGTCATGTGGGCGTAGACAAGCTGAGCATTTGCCGAGAAGGGGCCATTCCTTGGGGGCCACGTCTTCAGTTTCGGTTTGGAGGTGGCGAGTTCACGTGAGATAATTACAAAGTGTTCTGGTCACCTTGCCACTCTGGAGTATGGTGAGCACGTCGCTGGATCAAGTAGCATGGAAAGTGAAAATCGGTTGTCTGTAGCAATAGCGTCAACGATACGGGAGCCTGGAGAAGCGGCAAACATGTCAGGCGGGATCGTTAGTTCGTGACGCTCATTCTCATTCTCATGAACCAAAAGCGATCCTGGACCAACGATCAAGATAAATATGACATCACGACGGAGGATATAGCAGGACGGCGACACGGCTCACCCCGTCGTTCTCCTCTCCACTGACTTTTTCCAGTCCAGTCTGCACGCTCTCCATCACACTAGCGTATTTTCTGCCTTGAGCACGACGCCCGAGTGTTGGGTTGCTTTGGGAGGTAGCCGAGAAAGGAAGAGAGGATTTGTTCGAGTTCGGGTGGCATCATGTTGGTGACGCTGCCACTGGTTGCTGGTCGTCTGAGTCGGATTTGTCGCGGTGTCGCCCCCAGTTTAGGCAGTAGGGCACGCCAGGTCGACTCTGATTCACCTTAGATTTCCGGAACATGAATATCCTGAACACGAACACGACAAGGTCCTGTAAAGATCTTGATGTATCGTCACATCTTCCTTCGGATATTTAACCAGGTTAGCTGTGCCCAATTTCGAAAAAGCATGTTCTTCCCCTCTTCCCTTTCAACATCCCTTGCCTTCGTCCCTCCGTCCTTTATTGTAACCCCCTTCCTACCCACAAAATCCTTTGGCGTCTCTCCCACTTCAACATCCCAGGGCTTTACGCAAAGCGACATCTTCGAGTGCCGAGGGTGGGATATGCAATAGAAAACGCCTCGCCCTATCTGGAAGCAAACACGTTTCCGGTGGTGCTATTGAACTGGATCATTTAAGAGGATGTCACAAGCGGCATTCTCGCGACTGGTATTTAAGAAGTAATAATCCCTTCCGCGGACACCAAACTTGGTTGTTGCACGAAAGCCCTTCGGTTCTGCCTGCAGCCCATTTTTCGGTGGATCACATGGTTGCCGGCCGGCTCAGTCGCACACACTGAGCTATGGCAATTGCAAGATGACCTTTCTCAGAGGACCCATTCATGGCAAAAAAAAAGGGTGAGTCTTCCCTTGCTGTATCCAAGAGTGGATTTGTGATTCGATCAGTTCCCAAGAACGAGGTCACGTAGGGAAAGCAGATTTGATAGCAGATCCGATCCGGAGATTGTGAGTTGGTGACATGATGGACGAAGAGGGTAAGGGACAACTCAGTGGCTTGCCACGAAAGCTAGGATGTACTGTGCGATCACTTGCTGTTACGTTCATTCATCATATTGGTGGTATGATGGCGTACGAATGTAAAGATGTCTGTCCATGTCCTGGCTCATGGTCGAGAACAATGCCTATCAGATGAAATATGTTATTGCTAATGTCCCTTTACTCGCCCGATTGAGTGAGCACCCGATCCATTCATCGGTTCGCGAAGGTTCACTCAGAAACGTGGGCACATGCACGCGTGCGCCCAAACTCGAGTCCTCCCAACAAATTGATGTGGCCATCCGGGAAAGGAAGGACAACAAGGTAAGTATGCGCCATGCAGTCGGATGTGCGTTGCAATATGGAATGGTCAGTCATGTCTATGGAGGCAACATACAGTAAATACGAGCGAGGGCCGTGCGTGTCCATCTTGTATGTAACCTCCTTTCATTTTTCATTTCCGGAGCGTGACCTTGCCGTCAGCACAGCGGGGATGTTATGTAATGAAGAACGAGTCGTCGAAGCTGTGACTCTGTCCATGTATCTTGAAACAAGTTGTCCAAACAAGCACCGGATTTTCCGGTGAAAAATCATGAAGATGACAGATACACTTGAATCACCCTGAAATGAGTCAATATCCAGAAAGGCATGCCTGCGATGTCGCATTTGTGTAGTCCAATATTCGGTGCAACCTCGCATACCCAGGAAAACCAGAACTCGACAACGTAGTTGCGACTTACGCATGCAAAATGTTTACAAACTTGTGCCAGAAGAGCGAGCCAGGGTGTGCGTAGTGAGAGAGAAATAGACACAGCATTGCACCCATTGGCATGGCTGCTGGAGACGTCGGAAACACACTTGTCGTCGTCCGGGAGGAGTTGACGATCGGATATGTGTGAGCACGAGCACGGAAAGCTTCCCATAGGAAGAGGAACACGAGTCAAACACACATCCGAGGTCAAGTAGGGGTGCAAGAGATAGCGTTGACGAAATGATAGTACAAAAATCTTCCAGAGGGAGCGAGAGCCTACTAATGCGACGCGCAATAAGTACTCCTTGATATTCATCCACTGACGACCTGGTTTAGGATGTTCAGGTCGTGTTTCTCTCTTGATAAACACTTGACAGTTGTAGTAGTAGTATGAATGATGCTGCCGCACTTGGGTGAGCCACACACGTCACGAGTTCGACTCACTAAACGTAACAGTTTAGCCTGGCCACACTGTGACTGAATCGAATGGATGGCACGCACCATCTGAGCGCTCGAGTCTCGCCATCTGCGACAATGACACCGTGATCGTACGGTCTTAAGAACATGTAGGCAGTCGTGATGCACTACTGCAGTGCTGCGTAAGTTGATCCAAAAGCAGCAGATACCTCTCCATCTCTCCGCGATACGGCTTATTGCATCTTATTTTTGGCTTACATAATGTGCGGCCGGGTGACTGAATCAGAACATGGTGAACGGTAACCATCAACGAAACATTGAAGTCTTCCAAATTTACCACGAATTGCTAGCAAAGCTAAGCTTGTGCAAGCCGCTTCAAGGTCAGAAATTTCAGACTCGTTTCATGTGACTCCAAATCCACCTGACATCTATGTTTCAACACAATATAAGCCATTGTGGAATCTACCTCGCGGGGCCTGCACCAGTATGGTCCGGACAAATGTCAACATCTTGTGCGTACAAGAAATTTTCTTTGAGGTGCTCAAATTTGAATCCATTGAATGCCAAAAGTTTTCTCTATATATTGATACCGTTTTGCTCCGTCGCGCGTTGATACTACTACCGGGTCTAGGCTTCCGTAACATTCCGCTCGAATCACAAAAAGGACGCATTGGACCACATGCATCGGGCACGGTGGCGCCAAGTTAGGATGAAATAATCGCGAGACTTGTCGGCCGTCGGAAGTAGATGGGAATCGATCGATCCGATCCTTGCCTTCGATGTCCTCCTTCACCCTCACCACCACCTCGATTCCTCATTAACCTCTCTTTTCTGTTGGATATGAGCGCAATCTCAAACATGGGTACCAAGTCTGAGGACATTGACGATTTCGAAAACATCCGAGAGAAGTTCGGTCGCTTCAGGATCCTTATCATCGGGCGTGCGAATGCTGGAAAGACGACCATTCTTCGCGCGATCTGTAACTCTACAGAAAACCCGGAGGTCCACGATGGAAAGGGTAACAAGGTAGGTGTTTGCTTGACGCAGATCAATGGTACCTTACACCTCTGTGAGTAGATTGACGTCTCTAAAGTCGAGGGATCAATGGGGGTGAGTACTATCGCTACGTGTTCGACGGGATGAGGCACGTTGTAACTTGTGACTCATCCTTGTTAGCGTGGCATGCACGACATTGAGAACGAGCTGATCTTCCAGAGCAATGATAAGTTTGTCTTCCATGACTCACGGGGATTCGAAGCTGGTTCTGTAGACCAAGTCGAGAGTATGCAGAAATTCATTGCTGAGCGCGCAGAGACTACTTTTCTCAACAAACGCGTTCATGTGATATGGTAATATTGGGACTTTGTCATTATGGCCTATATTATTGACCTTGTATGATGTCGGACAGGTATTGTATCTCCATGGACAAACTGCACCGAGCAATCCAACGTTCCGAGGAAATCTTCTTTGAAGAGTGTGACACCAAAAACAGTGAGTCCGAAGTTGTATTTATAATGCTGTGCAACTTTAATGACATAGCTTGCTCAGTTCCAGTTGTTGTTCTCTTTACCAAGTGTGATGCCCTCTTGCCTGCAGCAATGAGCAGCCTATCTCCTGCTGATCGAAAGCTTCCAACCCAAGAGAAGATTGCAAAGGCTGGGCTGCTTATTCCTGGAATGCTAGAGAAGGCTAATGTGTGGGGTCGACTCACCCAAATGAAACATGCTCCAAAATCCTGGGTGGAGCTTAAAGGTGTTTATTATAATGTTTTATTCATAGATAAGACAAGTTGATTGATATAAATTATTGCAAGACATGCAGAAGTCCAATGATGGATGTGATATTCTGCTAGAAAAGACAGCAGAGGTATTGGATGAGAAGGCTTTGCAAATGTTACTGGTGTCTGCCCAGGAAACAAATGTTGCATTGAGTATCAAATATGCAGTGAAACAGTGAGACCATTATTTCTATTGGGTTTCCAGAATGAATATGGCACTGATATCTACATGAAGAATAGTGATTGATGTGGACAGTATCATTAATTCAATGATTCCCATGCAAAGAGTCAACATTGATCCAAGAAGACTTGCAAAATGGTTTCCACATTTTTGGGTAAGCAAATTGAACATGTAATGGTCATTGGGATAAATAAAATTTTATTTTTAATTAATGATGAAATAGCCTGTCAGTACATCTTGACAATGGTGAAAAAAATGATACTGACCTAAAGTGAACTGATACCTGGAAATAAAATAATACAGGTAAGTGTTATGTGATATTGTTCAGCAAAATAGTAGTCATGATTATTTCATGTTGGTTCATCTGTTCACTCTGTGATTGGAATAATAGAAGGTGAGTCATTATAGTGCATTGTGACATGTAGTGGATGTTATGATGCTGATGATCTTGTATCTGCTTTTTTCATGTATTTTGGCCATGACAGGGGGTAAGTGGTGCCTGTGGTATTAGGAAGTGCAATGATGCTTATGATTGCATGTCTATGTTTTACTCTATTTTTGGAAATGTCAGTTTGTGAGTGGTTCATTATGGCATGTTATTGAGATTGATGAT